>PVJS01052354.1:0-13640 GCA_004027185.1 Glis glis
AAAAAAAAAAAAAAAAAAAAAAAAAAAGAGTAAGCAAACATTTATGGAGTTAGAAACTCTGTCTAATGTATTATTTAAAACCTTTGCCTTTTCTTATCATTTCAAACAATGAGAGTCACCTCTCTGCCAGTGTCTGTGTTAAATGCTAAAGAGATTCTAACATACCTAGCTCCTCGCACCAAAGAACAAACCTAACTCTAGGGAGGGAAGAAGTGGAGGGCAGTTATCTCCTTGTTATCCTGGGTACCACATTCATCCTTTTCCTTCCACACAGGTACTGCAAAGTCCATGTCAGGGAACCTTTACAGTCCGGCTGAGGTTCCGGCTTGAATTTTATACATGGCTAGTGATTGAATCTAGCTGACCCCCCACAGTTTATAGCTCACTCCTGCCATACTTTATTGAATTTCATGAGCAAAATGAGGTGCTTTGGGGGCATTATCGAACGTGATGATTGCAAAGGTCTCAGGATATATCCATCACAACTGTCAGGGGTTTTCTCTTCAGAGATCTGATGAGTCCTCTGAATACTTTAAGGAGGTTTTTGACTTGTAGGCATTTATATAGGGTTGTAAAGTGTGAATGTTTCTCTCTCTATGAAAAGTGAGAAAAGCCCAAGTCCCATTCATCCATCATCTGCATTCTATTTATTTTTGTCTCAAGACCAAGAAGTTTTCCCCAAGGTTTTGGGGGGAATGATTTAGTAGCTGGGAGGAATGTGTTCTAAAATTCTGTGGTTTAAGAAGCGACCTAACTTGGTCCTCTCTTTTTATTTGCAGAAGATGCGGGGAGGGGGGTCTAGTCTAGGTTTCCACAGGTGTGCATATGTGTGCGATTACTTGATTTAATGCACAAATAAAATGAATCTTTTTATTTAGGAGGCCAAGGAAGGGGGAATCATGAATTTGAGGCAAGACTCAGAAACTTAGCGGGAACCTGTTTCAAAATTAAAAAAAAAAAGGGCTGGGGGTATAGCTCAGAGGTAGAATGCCCTTGGATTCCATCCCCAGTACCCCCCCCAATAATTAAAAGGGGTCATTTTATTTATTTGTGTGTGTGTGTGTGTGTGTGTGTGTGTGTGTGTGTGTGTGTGTGTGGTACTCGAGGTAGAACCCAGGGGCCTTCTACCTCCAGGCTATTCCCACAGCCATGTTTTATTTTTTATTTGGAAACAGAGTCTTGCTAAGTTGCTGAGGCTGACTTCAAATCTGCAGTCCTCTTGTCTGAGCCTCCCATGTACTGGGATTACAGGTGTGTGCCATCACGCCCGGCTCTACTTTTTTGTTTTTTGTAGTTCTGGGAATGTGATAGAACCTAGGGGCATCCTACTTCCAAGCCACCCCCCCCCAGCCCTTTTTGTTTTTTTGTTTTTGAAACAGTGTCTCCCTAGGTTGCTGAGAGTCTTGCTACTTTGCTAGGGCTGTCCTTGAACCTCTGATCCTCCTGTCTCTGCCTCCTTAGTACTGGGATTACAGAAGTGTGCCACCACGCCCAACTAAATAAATCTTTTGGGTTAGAGACACATTCCCAGGAATTAGGAGGCTTAGCTGAGAACTTTAATATTTAAATTGAGCTTCTTGCACATCAATGAAATACCAGCCATGTGTCACATGCTGTAAAAGAGACGGTAATTATTTATACACATGATGTAGTCATTACTCCCAAGGAGTGAATAGGCATGCCTGTCCACCAGGCCATGTGACATATTGTTTCTTTCACTGGGCAGTTATTCTTATCTGTTTTCCCCCAGGATTTGAGGAAGTGTCTCAGTACTTATTGATTGAAAGACAGAGGCACTGGATTTTTAAATCTTAACTCTGTCATTTTTAAGCCATTTCTTGGTCTTTGTGCTCCTGTTTCCTTGTCTGTATAACAGTGATAGTGATTGTAATATTTGCATCCTTAGAATAAAATTGGTGGTTGTTAAATGAAATGATGAAAGAAAAAGGTCTCATCAAGTGTCTAGCCCTTAGTAGGGAAAATGTATCGCTCTCACTCTTTCTCTTTCCTGTTCCTGTTTGAAAACACTAAATGAACTATTACAATGTGCAATGGGCCACAGATACTGCTTTGATAGAGTTGAATAACATTCTTTTTCTGTGAGGCAACTCAACACGTGAAGCCTAAAGAACATTTTAACTCTATCATATATATCTACATTATTTACTCTAGTTACCTTTTGGAGCTTTTAACCTATTACCTCTTTATCATTCTGCACAGGGTTCATTCCTTGGCTCCTTCTTCGTTGTACCTTGCTGAATGCTACCTTGCATGCTTGCTCTATATTGACTGAAAATAAATTGTCATGCATGCTACCATGTATAGATGGAAACTTAATTACCTCAAAAACTTTACATTCATTTTAGTCACTCCCTGTGGTCTCCCATAACCCATTCTTGATACCCTATATATTCTATATATTGTATTTCTTTGTTTTTTTTTTTTGTGGTACCGGGGATTGAACCCAAGGGCATTCTACCTCCAAGCTACACCCCCAGCCCTATTTTATTTTTATTTTGAAACAGGGTCTCACTAAGATGCAGAGGGCCTCACTAAGTAGCTGAGGCTGACTGCAAACCCGGATCCTCTGATCTCAGCCTCCCAAGTACTGGGATTACAAGTGTGTGCCACCACGCCTGGCTTGTATATTATATTTCTTAAAATAACTCTAGTTGGTATTTCTGAGTGGCTAAATAATATAATGCCACTATAAAATGAGATGTGGAGAATACAAGAACATAAATATGCATATACTATGATACTTATTGCAGTGCTGGGTGTGGGGCAAAACAAAAAGGGAAAAATTGGAAACAACAAAAATCTCTGAGTTAGGGGAACTGTTGACTCAATTGTGGCTTATTGACAGGATGGGGCCTGTGAAGCTCTGTGATAGCAGGGACCTAGTTCTTTGGCTGAGGGTCCTTCCCCAATCCTACAAGAATTCCCCACATGTGGGAGCCACTAAATAATTTTTATGATAATAAAATTTAATGAGTTAAATCTGCATTAAAATATAAGAATAGGGCAAGTAATCCTAGGTACTTTACATGTGTTTTTTGGTATGTTTGCTACTAGGATAGTGAAAGATATAGGAGGGTACACACCAGAATGTTCAATTGGTTGGTGGGCATGTGGGGGAGATGGAAATGGTAGGGAGATAGAAATTTTTTAAAAAATGTAGAAAGTAGCAATGTTCATGTTAAATAAAAATGATCAATATAAAGTTTGATTTTCAATTTCTTTCACATACATATATATAAAATTTTGATATTTATATGGAAAAAGACAAAACGTGAAAAACAGAAACTACCAGTTTTATTTGGTAAAGGAGTTATAGGCTAGAGTGTGTTACTTATTGGAAGTTATTTTTGTAATGTTTCATGTTATTTATAGAGATAATAAAGTATAAAGACTATCTCTACTCCCAAAATTCAGTTATACACTGCTAACCTTGCTCATTTCCTTTTACATACTTGCTTCCTTTTTCTTTCCTTTCTTTTCTTTTTCTTTCTCCCCCTTTGTTTTCATTTCCTTTCTGTTTCTCCATCTATTTACTAGTCTGTCTAATAGAACTGAGATCACACTGTACAAGGAATTTTGTAACACTTATTTTAGTATTATAATGGAAACATTTTTATATAAGGTTTTAAGATTTTTGACTCTGTAGATCACTTTTGGCAGAATTGCCATTTTGATAATATTTATTCTGCCTATCCAAGAGCAGGGGAGATCTTTCCATCTTCTAAGATCTTCAATATCTTTCTTCAGTGTTTTATAATTTTCATTGTAGAGATCTTTTACCTCTTTGGTTAGGTTTATTCCTAAGTATTTGATTGGTGTGTTGAAATTATATGTAATTTTTAATATCTTTTGAAAGACGATTTTGTACTGGCTGGTATATTGATTGTGTAACTACACCATAAATTTAAAATTTATCTTGTGTGGCTTGAGCTTTGGCTTTGGCTACATGGTGTCTAATTTCTTTTGTTTCCATGTGACCATGGTCTTCCTCAAGGCAGAGTGAGAATCTGATTTATATTTAGGTTTCATGCTTTCAGAATAGTAGTGGTACCTAGTAAATGCTCAGTATTTTGTTTTTTTGGATACAAAAATATGTCAGCGTATTTTTCTGCTCTGAATATTAGCTATGTCTTACGTGAAGATCAATTATGAAATTCGTAAATGAGGATTGCATTTACATGTCTATCAACAGTGGTGCTTTTTGGTAAGAAACAGTATTTCTGTGCTTTAAGCTAAGTAATGCACGACTTTAGTAAACAATGCTTTCGTGTCTTCAAGTGAGCTTTAATTTTGTGCATCTTATATATCACCAGGAGGACCAAAAGCAACAGTTGAATGTTCTCTAGTCAACACACAGCACACACTCAGTCAAAATAGCAAAATATCATTTTCTTTTCTATAGAAATATAAGTGAGTTTCTAATTTCTGAATCTGTATGTCACCTTGAGCTCATAACTAGTCTTTGTTTCATCTGTGCATGTATATGCATGTTTATTACTTTAATCATCTGTATTGAATGGCACATAGAACTATTATTTGCCAAGAACAGGTGACGAAAAATTAAGAAATGTTTTTCTTATTATAACTAAGGGGAGAACTTGCTGTGGCAGAAAATCATTATCTGAGAAAAGTAACGTTGTTATTACCTTATTACTTGGTCCGTGAGTTTTATCATGAAAGTGAAGAGCTTATATCATGATTTTAAAACTTTCAGGATGAATAGAACCTTTATGCATAATCAAGAGTTTTGAGATCTAAATGATATTTATCTGTACAGTTCATATCTGATGGATATCGGCCCAAATCCCTATTTTGCCTGATGACTTGTTCTCAGATTGACTATATTACACTGGGTCCTGAGCATTTGAAGGTTGGTTAAATCTCTGTTTTCTTCTAAAAAAAATAAAAAGGAGTGAAAGAGTGGTAAACACTCAAAATACATAAGTGGTGCACACCAGAGGATGTGTATTATTATGTAAGAATTCAGTGCCCCAGAGGAAATAAGAGTAGGATCCAGATCCTCAGGGCAGTGAAATAGTAAATATTTGCACCCAGCTCTGTAACATTTAGCTGCACAGGGACAAAACTGGTTTTTAAATCATATTGCTAGTTTTTGTTTAGAGTTGCCGGTGAAATAACTTAGTTATTCAAGTTCCTCACTTACTTAGAACTTTTGAGCTACATATATTCCTTTTCACTCCTTAGTGCCTTGTGTTTTTCCTTTAAATTGGCGATATCTAAATTTGCAGAATTGGTCTGGCTGAAATGGAATAATGCCTATGTTTGTAATTTATAAAATGCAAAGTATTGAAAATATTTAGGCACGGTCACTTTTTATTGTGTTTTTGTTACAAACAGGTGTATAATTCAGATATTGTGGGCAGTTCCTAGTGAGTAGCTAATATCTATAGTAATTTTAAATGTTGTATAGAAACTATGAGCACTTCCAAATACAATAAATACCCTGTTCATGACACACAAATAAATTGAAAAGAATTAGTAGCTTGTTAATGCTCACAGCAAGAAAGTAAATGAGAAAATCTGTCCTGCATGTGTCATTCTGTCCCCAAAGCTAATAGAAAGATCCACAAATGAATAATCTTATATACTGGCTTGTTGTAATTCACACTGTAAACCAGACCCAGCAGATACATTTAAACATTGAGGATTTTATCAAACCCAAGTATATGTAATAATTTATATTGTACTTATTATTTATATTATACTTATTATTTACATTCAGAAAATACATCGACAAGCAAAAAGAAAATTCAAGAATTTAAATGACTTCAATTTTTGTGAACATTTGCCAAATTCAGATTTAACTGGCAAACTTACCTTATTCTGTCTGTCTCTCTCTTTCAGTCTCTGTCTCCCATTAAGTTTCTTGAGATTAAAGACCCTATCCGTCTCCTATGCTTACTAACTAACATGAGTCAGCTACAAATTTAACTTTTGCTAGCTTCTGTAATTTCAACTTGATCTAAAGGAAAGAAATACAGCTTTCTATATGTATAATCCACTCCCTCCCCCCGCAGTTTGGGAAAATATAAAGAAGCATTCAGAAACCAGTGGCCGGCCAAGATTATGAATATTAAACTTCTGAAAGGAAAGCCTACTTACAAAATAAATTAAAAATTTTAAGGAACGAAATAACAAATATACATAAAGTATTTCCACAGATCTTACTACGCAATGTTTTCTCTACACATCATCTCTCTTTTCTCTATGTTTTCTTTGGAAAACTGACCGTAAGTACACAGAATTAAGATGAATTGTTGGTGCTGTCTTCAGTTAAGGCTACAGTATTTTGTCTCAGACTCCAGAACTGACAATGAAAGAAGATAATCCTTCAGTGATTTACAGGGCAACAGCTATCTTTGCAACCAGAGGGCTAGAAATAAATATAAATATAAGTACATGAAATAATTTTTTAAATCCCTCTGTGTATTTGCAGAATAAGCCAAAACAAATTATCAGCAGAGAAGACCCAAATTCCTAGCTATACTGTTTCTATTTTGACCAGCATTCCCGCTATTGACACCATCTGTATGTAGTCTTTATATATATATAATTTTTGGGTTTTGTCTTTGCAGTGCTAGGACTTGCACATGCTAGGCAAACACTCTACCACTGAGCTACATCCCTATCCCTAAACATATATTTTTAAATAGTCATGGATTAGGTGAATCATGCCAAGTTGACAATGCTGTTAGCCATGACTCCGGCTTTATTAGTATATTACCAGATTTCTGGGTACATGTATTCCTTTTCAACACTGGAGAAAAAAAGAAAAAGTGCTGGGGTTATTCTTTTGTTTTTGTCCACTGCCAAGCCTAACTCCAACTTGACTGCTTTCCTGCCATTTCTTTAACCAGGAAAAGGAAGAACTCAAGAAGGGTCAAAAAGAGTAATGCTCAAGTTGAATGTCCCAAAGTAAATTTCACTAGCTCAGCATCCCAAGACTTGAGGGACTTGGGGGTCCATTGCTTACTTTGGAATGAATTTAAAATGCTCACAGTCTGAAAACTGAGCTGATGTGCAATGTGGGCTGGGTATGGATACACAAAATATGGAGTATAAATATAAAACAGAATTTATTGTGAGGAAAAATGTAGAGGAAGAAAACACACTACACGAGATCCCCCGAGGCCTCATTATTCCACACCAAGACACGCTTAGCAGGAGTATGGCTAGGCATAGCACGGAATGGGTTCCAACAGAGGGCTCCCACCCCTCCAGGCTCCACAGACTCAAAGAGAAATAGGGTAGTAAGACACTGTAACAATGGAAGTTTCCTTGCAGAGGAAGCAGCTTCATTAATATGAAGAAATCTCTAGAACTCTGAGTCTCATACCAGTCTGATCTGTTGATCTAGATGTAACATGCTGAGCCCACTCAGCATGGCTTGGCTTGCCCACCCAAATGGGGAGAACTGGAGCCTCTCATACCACTTGGATGTGTCTCTCTGACTCTGGCACATTCTATTACATTGAAGAAAGCTTTAATTGAGAGCACATTTCAGCCAACAGGGCACCTGTAAAAACAAACCTTGCTTTTGAGCTAGGCATGCTCTATCCACAACCCAAGCACTCAGTGGTCCCAGCCAGCCATGGAAAGCTACCCTGTACAGTTTGGAAGTCAGCTTCTTGGAAACCCATTCTCTCTGTCACATTGATACATCGCCTTGTCTGAGGGATGGAGCTTTGCCAGGACAACCAGTTGCTGAAAGGCAAAGCTCATCATTTTGAAGGGCTAGGTGAAGGCAAATTTAATTTCCTCCAGGAGAAAATGTCACCACCACCACTGGGAAGCACAAAGGATTCAGAGTGAAATTGGGCTACATCTTCACAGAGAGTTGCTCCTGGAGGAAAAAAAGACATGATTTATGACCAAAGACCCAGTATTTTCCCCTCGGGCATTTATTTCATTTATGAAGAAGAAAGGGAAAGATATTTAAACAAGAGATTTGCTAGCTAGTTGTGTTGATGGTCTGAGAAACCTTCCCTGCCATTTTGGCTGTGATTAAAAAAAAAAAAAGTCAACTGAATTTTAAAAACAAGTTGTGATTTCTATGCCAGAGACTGAGAGGAAAAGAGATTAACATCTCTCCAAACAAGATCTGTTAATGATGCTTCCCTTCCCTGAAAATGATAGCACTTGTTTTCTAGGTAACATATTTTACTTCACATTTATTAATGAACATTGAGTTTCAGGTTAACACAAAAATAATCTTGCCTAAGATTAGACTTACTGAAAAAAGGACAAGTCAAGGAACATTCCTTTTCTTTTTATTTTGAAGCATCAAAACTTTATTTTATGATGGACATATTTTAGTATACCAGATGTTTTTGAATGAAAGAAGTTCATTAAATCAAATGGAAAATAAATAGGAATATCTTTTTTTGGTAATGACCTAATTAAGCATTTACTGTATCTATGAAGATGCTTTGGATAAGTATGTTATTAATTTGACATGTAATTGTATAAGCTTTGCTTCTATCAGGGGAAGGTTTGTCTTCATGTCAGTTTCTACAGATGTACTGCACAGCACATATAAGATATAGAAATAGGAACCGTATTCCCAACTCACTGTGGTTTTATAAGAAGTTATGCATTTGTATTACATGTGTATTGCTTAGTTGGTAGTAGCTGCTATTACTACTTCTACTCTTTTTCTGGGAGTGTCTTAAGTTTTCCTTTCTTATTTTTCTCCTTTAACTAATTGTCATCTTTTTGTATTTGTTTTACTCAGCTCAGCTTATACAACTCGTTTTTAAATCTCGTTCTAAACCTGTTTGTCTCCCTCCTGGATTCATGCTATGATCTTTTTTCCTGTCAATTCTCCTTAGTGCCATTGCAGAGGGTCCTAGGACATCCAAGGAGGTCCCAAAGTGGGGGACCTCAACTCAGAATGATGGGGTTTTTGACAAACATCGTAGAAAAGAATGTTCAGACTTGTCTGATAGAGGCACAAGCAAAGATTTATTTGGAAAGCAAGGAGTACTTGTTCAAGGAAGAATGTGGGTTATCCCAAGAGTGAGAAGCACTTTTGGAATCTTGGGCTCTTCTTTTGAAGGAAATGGTGAGGGACGGGCATGGGAAGGTGTGTGGAGATGTAATCAGTCTGGTTTATGGTGGACTAACAATTTATAGGATCCTTAAATTGATGTCTTTTCCATTATCTGGTCAATAGATAATGTTGGGAAAGTCCCTTATATTACAGGTCTTGTATCTTCCTTTGCTCAGTTTATTCTAAAAGTGCTTATATTAGTGTGCTAATTAACAGTGCATAGGGCAGTTTTCATAAGTGGACAAATTTCCAGTAACTTTAAAATTATGAGTGAAGATTTGTAGCTTTCCCAGAAATTTGGGAGTGGCAGATATAGGAAGAATACTGGTTTGGGGACTGAAGAAATGAATTTTATCATTAGGCTTTTAGATTAAAGGTATAGTCTCCTTGTCCTTATTTTTTTTCCTTTTATTTCTTTTATCTCATTCTGTCAATTTAATTCCTAGGCTTACCCAAAACCCTAAGAGGACAGAATTAAAATTTTGCCTCCTTTGTACTTCATTATAGTCATTCAGCTTGTCATTAATTTATCTACCTCTTTGCATCCTTCTACATGTGTCAGGATCTCACCTGATCAACAAGAAAACCAAGGAGCCTGGATTACAGGCACAGGCCTGTAATCCCAGGACTTGGGAGGCTGAGACAGGAGGATCACAGGTTTGAAGCCAGCCTTAGCTACTTAGCGAGGCCCTCAGCAACTTAGCGAAACCCTGTTTCCAAATAAAAATAAAATAGGACTGGGGGTATAGCTCAGAGGTAGAATGCCCCTGGGTTCAACCCACAGCACCAAAAACAAAACAAAAGCAAAAAAAAAAAAAAAACCCAACCAAATAACAACAACAAAAACATGGGAACACCATTAACTTTACATGCACCAGGACTATAGGACTTTTCTAATGTACCACTTTAATCATTCTCACAAAAACCAAAACTAAAGTAAAAGTAAGCAAAGGAAAGGCAGGGAGGCATTTGCTGCAAAACAAGGTGTACACAAAAGACTTAAGCATAAATTGTGCAGGAATTTTAATTCAGCTCACACGTGTGCACTGTGTTCTAGAAGGTGAGGCTCCTCGATTAAAGAAGAGCCCATCCAGGCCTTAGGACTTCGAAGGCCCCCTTTCTGGGCCGAAGTCCATCTGTTGCACTCTCTTCGCAGCAGCTGGCAGCAAGTTGGACTTGGCTCTCTTATTTCCTATTAGTATTCTGTCTACATCACTCCCTCTTGTTATCCAATAGTGCTTGAGGGCAAATATCTTGGCAGGTCTCACTGTATTTACTCAGCTTCCCCCTCTCTTATACTCCTGGCCTTAGCAGACACAGGAAGTAACTCCTTTCAGAAGGGATTGTACCAAGCCATGGGTGGGCCGGCTATCTATGAATTCCTGCCTGGAAATCTTGTTGATTCGGTTTTCAGTAGGAAGATAATAGTTGTATCATGCAGATTAGTACAATCAAGCCAAGGTAATAATGGAAACTCTTAGAAGATGGGGATGTAGGTAAATTTAACCATAGGCTCAATGATATTTCGTCCAGGTAATAAGCGGCCCTTCTGAAATAAGATGGAGCTGAAGTGCTGATCACTTCATTATTTGATTAGATTGTTCTCCTTGTGCCCAGTTGATCAGTTACATCTCTGTGGAGTCTCAAAACACATTTAGAAAATCAAACGCGGTGCAGAGAATAGAAACCAAACACCACTTCGGTATCTTGTGCAGACAGCGCTAATTGACCTTTCTCCTGTTACTTTCAAGGCAATTAGGAAAGATAATTATAGCTTAAGAAACTTAGAGCAAACTAAAAGGAAGAGTAACAGGACAGATGGGGACAAGGATATATTTTGCCTTTTGAGACAGTCGAGTTACCCCATTTGCGAATAGGCGTGTATGATGCTGGGAGTGGAAGGAAATTTTTACAAAGACAATGTCAGAGGAGGGCTGTTATATAGGGCTTGGGAAGTTCAGGTTTCTGACGGTATGACAGATCCCGTGTCATAAAATTAGGTGAACATCCATGGTCTTCATTTATCTCAGAGAGAAGCAGAGTGGCATCTATCTTGCGATATTTCTAAGGGTCAAGCTGCACATTCTTCTGAATTGAGGCCAGAGCTTGCAAATCCTCCCATTTGCAAAGAAAAATGATAGATGTTTTTGTGTTCCCCGTGCCCACTTCAGCAGACTTGACCCTTGAACAGTAACAGCCTGCACAACGCTTGGTTGCAGAGTACAGAGGGCCGAGACCCTGGCAAGAAAATGTTTTGTATGTTCCTCTGTGTCTGAACTTGAAACAGGCGACTGGTTTTGGGATGATACAGTAAGTTTCCACCCCTGGTTGCAGAGAAGTGAAATACTCTGTCCTGCTTCTGGCCCTCTAAGGACGACTCACTGGTGAGCTGAGCAACTTTTGCAGATGCATTTGTTTAGTGAATGGAGATGATGTGTTCAAGAAGTTATTTTTATTTATTTATTTATTTTGTTTTTATTGGTGCATTGTAACCATACATCTTGATGAAGTTCAGGGTGATAGAAGCATAGGTTGAGCCCCTGCCCCTGGGTTCCCACCCCACTCCCTCTCCCTCCCCACCTCCCTGTGCTCAATAGTGATTGGCTTTGATGAGTTTATGGATGTACATCATGGCCACTAAGGTGTTTCCTTCTTCAATTCTTCCTCCCGCTTCCATCTCAGTTAAGTCCCCTCCTTCACTTCACTAAGGTTTCTCCTCCTTTGTCGAGAATCCATCCTGTGTCCCAATTTCTCCTTAGCTTCCACATATGAGGGAGAACATCCGACCTTTCACTTTTTGTGACTGACTAATCTCACTTAGCATAATATTCTCCAGTTCCATCCATTTCCCTGCAAATGACACAATTTTGTTCTTCTTTATGGTTGAGTAGAATTCCATTGTGTATCTATCCCATAGTTTTGTAATTCATTCATCTGTGATGGGCATCTTGGCTGGTTCCATAGTTGGGCAATTATGAATTGTGCATCTATAAACATAGATACACAGGCATTTTGTGAGCCTAAGCAGGGGGGGTGGCAGGCTCACGAAAAATGTAGGGAGGTAAAGAAGAAGGTGATTTTGGAGAATGAAAACTGTGCTTAGAGGTATTCAAAAAGTTTGTAATTGGAAATTTCATGAGCAAAACTCCAGAATGACAGCTTGCTTGGATCCCCTTCTTCTTTAAACATCGCCAGAGGAATCCTCAGTCTGGATGCTAGGGTTAAGAGAGAAAGAGCCTTTAAAAAATTAAAATAGTTTGGAAATAAAATTTCTAAAGTAAAAGCACAGTTTTGAAAGGAGATATCCCATGTTCTGCCAGTTACTAGATGTGGAATTAAGTTAAATTACCAAATCTCTCTGTTCCTCAATTACTTTACATGAAAAAGCAGTTAATAATAGCCTCCTCACTGGGTGACTGATGTCATGTAGCACTGAGCCCATAATAATAATAATGCATTGTATAGATTTTTATTATTGTAAGTTTTCTCATTTACATAGCAATATTATGTAATAAATGTTAGAAGGAACTATTAAAAATATAAATACGTATAGTATTTCTTTCTTGGTACTGGAGATTGAAGCCAGGGGCATTCTACCTCCAAGCTCCACCCCCAGCCCTTTTAATTTTTAAGTTTTGAAAGAGGGTTCACTAAGTTGCTGAGGGTCTTGCTAAGTTGCTGAGGCTGGCCTCTAACCTGCAATCCTCTTGTCTCAGCCTCCCCAATACTCAGATTACAGGATGCACCACCATGCGCAGCTACACTTACAGTGTTTTAAAAATATTCAAACCAATATTTACTGAGCACCTAGTACTTATCAAACACAGTTGCCTAATGGGGAAGCAAAAAAAAAAAAACAGAAGTGACAGCCTATGTCCTTAAGAAAGGAGCAACCTAGTTGGGATACAACAGCTACTGTAAGGGTGGATTTCCTTCTTTTTGCCCCCTTCTTGTAGGTTTTTTAATATGGTAGTGAACTTTTTTGTTTTTTATTTTTTAATATTTTTTTTTGGTGCATTGTAGTCTCACATCACAATGAGTATCAGTTTGGTGTTAGCTTATATGCACACAGCTCTTGGTGTCCCCATCCCCCGCCATGTCGTACTAAGAATGATGTTGGTATAATCTCATATGTACACATTGTTTATGATAGTAATTCCATAGATTCACTTCTTTCTTGCCCTTCCCCTTCCCTTGTACCCCTTCCCTTGCACCACTGAGGGTTCTCCGTTGTCATTGGAGTCCCTTGTGTGTCCCCACTACTCCCTAGGTTGCACATATTAATGAAAACATATGTCCCTTCTTTTTTTGTGATTGGCTAATCTCACTTAACATAATGCTCTCCAGATCTTTCCATTTTCTTGCAAATGCTGTTATTTTGTTCTTCTTTATTGCTGAGTAGAATTCCATTGTGTGTATTTCCCATAATTTTGTAATCCATTCATCTGTTGATGGACATCTAGGTTGGTTCCATAATTTGGCCACTATGAATTGTGCTGCTATGAACATGGGTATGCATATATTACTGTTGTTTTCTAGTTTCAAT
>PVJS01052355.1:0-13640 GCA_004027185.1 Glis glis
AGATGCGTTTTTCCTTGGAAAGAGTCGCACACACTCTACGCGGCTTCTACCTCTTTTATCTAAGTCCCCACCTATCAGAATCCTGCTGCCTACATTCAGGGCAGGGCTTTCTGTTTAATCTGCTGTTATACACCCAAAATCACATAATCTTGGGTGTGTCATGATCAGGTCAAGTTGACAACCTAGATTAACTATCACAACAAGTTATTCTTGTCTCTAGAAGGGTACTCTCTTGCAGGCCCACCAGGAGAGTTGCTTCTTGGGACCCTGGTCATAGAAAACAACTATGAAAGCTAATGCTGATGATGGCACTGCTTCTGCAGGGAATCATATGAAAGCCCTCTCTAAGTGGGATGGGCATGGTACTGAAGGCATGGTCACAGGATACATGTCCCTCATCCAGCCAGCAGGGTAAACACCATGAAGGCAAGGAGGCACTGCTTGGCGAAGCACCTTGAGGCCCGGAGGTGCCGCTGCTTCAGCCTGTTGCCACTTGGTGCTTCTTGGAGAAGGTATTGTCTTTTAGTTTACTTTTCCCTATAAACCTTAATTTTCACTTTGTTTTCTGGAACTTTCTTTTTCCTAACAGCAACCTACCCCTCTGCCCTGACACAACTTGGCTGAGGATGTGACACCCAGATACTATGGAGGCTGTGGCAGGAAGATTGCAACGTCTAGATCAGCTTAAAAATGGTACCAGAAAATAAATAAACAAAAAAAATCAACCTAGAGCTTCTCTTTTCAAATATGTCATCCAGAATTACAAAAGGTATAAATGGGGAATGAGTGCATGAATCTTCCTGTACTCTCCCCTCCTGAGATACCAATCATAGACTACATGTTCTTGTCTTTCTGAATTTCTTTGTCAAAAACCATAACTTCTGACAAGGTGGCACTAGAGAGTAGAACCTCTGGGAGGTAGTTTTAGATAATGTTCATGGTATGGATCCAGCATGAAAGGATCAGTGCAGTTATTTATTTATTTATTTATTTATTTATTTATTCGTTTATTTTTAAATTTATTTATTTATTTTGTTTTTTGCGGTACTGGAGATTGAGTCCAGAGAATTCCTTAGCAAGTGTCACTGCTACTGGAGTCTGACTGCCTGCCATCTTGTAAAAAGAGTAAGATACAGGAATGGGCACCATAGGACCCCTAGAAAACAGTTGGAGATTCATATTGGTGGCTCCTGACATTTCTCTTCCCTTTGGGATCACTGAGTAAATGTGATGCAGCTAGAGTCAGAGACATAGCAGAATATGAAGGGGTATACATGGATTATGGTCTACATTTTTTCCTGGTCAAGTGATGACCATTTGAAGTACATACTGATTCATATTTTTTCTCTATCTCTAGAGTTCCTTCATCAATATATCCTTGAAAATTAACATGTAATTGCCTTTTATTCATCTTGGATAAACTCCTAACCCCTTAGTATTTGTGAGACTCAGGCTTCGAAATTCACAGCCTTTTCAAGGACCACAGATTAGTTTCAATTATTAACTGTAAATTATGAGAGGGCTCAAGAGAAGCACTTCTTTCATGTCTATTGTCCTTTCCTTTTCTTTCATTGAATTTAGCTCAAAGATGAGGACACATTCTGGTTTTCTAAGCCCGTTATTGTGAACCCCTCCCAGTCACTAAGATATTCCTTAGACAAATGGCATTTAATTATTTCTAAATGTATGTACCTATGTTTCAGCATCTTAAGTTTCTTTAGTACATAGACTAACATAAACATTTGTTGTTTGCACAAACTTACATGCAGGATAGACACCTGCTGATTTATTCATTAAAAGACTCACCAGCAGCTCCCAGGAATGCAAGCAACATGAAGGTCTTCATGGTTTTTCACTGGATCTGGCCTGGGTAATAGGATGAAGGCTGTTCATCCATAGGTATTCATTCCTCCAGGTTTGTCATTGACACCCAAGGTCACAAGTGCCAGGAAAGTGGTTTCACTGGAACCTCACAAATCTAAATTTAGATTCAATTCTGTGACATGGAAAATAAATCACTATGTTTATATATCAAGATTTCTCCATTTTCCTGAAGGTTATGGGAATGGAAGCCATAGACTCACCAGGTACAAGTGTTTTACATAAAAGAAAAACATATTTGAGTAAAGTCACTGGACAGAGCTCCAGATTTCTGCATTTTCTGACAAAAGTCCTACGTACATGCTGGGTTTTCAAGTGTGAACTTTTGTTTTAAGGAATACACTGAATCCTGCAGCCTTGGTGTTTAGTTAACATTGGCTCTTGCACAAATATGTCATTTATCTTATGGTAATTCTTATTTTGCATATCCATGTTGAGTTTCCATTATTAGAAGGGAATATTTATTCTCTTGAGCAAATGAACATTGTTCTTATTTGATATAACAATCAATAAAAATGGAAAAATGAAAGAATAATAACCACCTATATTTATTTATAAGTTTAGGATATAGTGGTCCCTCCTTACCTGCAGTTTCATTTTTATAGTTTCAGTCACTCAGTGCCTAAAATATGAAATAGAAAATTCTAAAATAATGTATTCTTGTTTTAAGTAACTTTTGTCACAGTATATCCTTATGTTTGTTTTATTATTAGATATTTTTAAACTCTTATTATGCCTAGTTTATTATACTTTATCACAGGTATAGGAAAAACTTTTTTATATGGGATTCCAGGATCTTTCTCCCTTGGAACCAGCTGACAAAAGACTGATCCTCTGAAACTGTGAGCCAAATAAACTTCTCCTCTTATTTCCTTTTCTCCAGTATGTTGGTAAAATAAATGAAATGCTGACTAATACAGAAGGGGGATTCTTAGAGTAGCCACATTATTTTTTGAGAGTTTCATAGCTGCTGTGATCAATACAGGGTTCAATCTCAAGCAGCCTCATTTTAGGGTCCATGTTCTCAACCATGATGTCATAAACATTATAAGGGGTGCAGTGGGAGTTCTATCAAACTGAAACCTAACTACAAGGGTTAAAGGGAATTCTGGAAATTCCACAAGAAGGATAAAGTATTTTCAGAACTAATAGAGCATGACCTAAATGAGTGAATCCAAAGGCAAATAACCTCTATCTGGATACAATACCCAGATTCTACACATATAAAGTAATTCTCAAATTGCCTACCTGGAAATTATTTTACTTGACCAAATTATCTCTCATAAAACTGTTGGGTTTTTTAACTATTTAGATGTTTGTTTCATTTCTATTTGAAGTTTTGAAGACAATTTTGTTGAAGTCAGAGTTTCTCAAACTTGACAGGATTGACATTGGTGGCCACACCCTATTCATACTCGAACTATAGCATCTTAAATAATAGTCTCTTTAAATTACAGAGGTATCACTAAATATTAATATATACTCATTCACATTTCTATATATGTGTATGCATGTATATATACATATATATAATTCACATGTGTTGTTGGGATAATGTTAGAGGTCATACATAACTAGTAGGTTAATTTTGTTAAAGTAATTTATTTATAATTGTGAGAAGACTAGTGTAGATAGTGGAGGATAAAGTGATTTACTTTGTTCTGTAGGAGTTGTAGCCTTACTAAAAAACAAGAAAGAAATGAGGGCATCATTGACAACCTGGATTCCATGCTGGGATCTGGAAATTCCATCATCTAAATGGGTAGAAAATGAATGTGAATAGATTGAGCTGCTAAGAACAAATGATTATCTCTTATAGTTAAGCCTTTTTAATTTGAATCCTTTCAATAAAGTGACATTATAAATTGAAATTTTAAACTAATACAGAACTACTACTAAGAGAATAAACATTTTTTTATTTTCAAAGCACTTAAA
The DNA here is from genome assembly GCA_004027185.1 of Glis glis. NCBI lineage: Eukaryota > Metazoa > Chordata > Mammalia > Rodentia > Gliridae > Glis > Glis glis. The sequence goes on from PVJS01052355.1 coordinate 3,817, forward strand.
ATACTACTTACAAGCCACAGATTTGCTAATGGTTTGTATATATGCAATTATGTGTGTGTGTATACATAAACATATATCTATTTATATTTATGTATATAGGATGGATTATTTGGATAATTTTAGAGGGCATATAGAACTAACAGTTTAGTTTTGTTGAAGGAATTTGTTCCTCAAGGTGAAAATACTAGAGCAATTAATAGAGGATATAATGAGTTTCCTTGTTCTATCGGAGATGAGATATCATGAAATCAGTGCTTTTTAAAACTTTTGCATCAAAACAATGAATTTAATACGATTTCTAGGGGGAAAGAGGATTGTTTATCTTATTAAAGGAAAATTTCTTAGATAAAATGAACTTGAGCACATGTTGAGTTTTATTGCTTGTTCATGGGAGAATTAACAACTATATTATGGAATACATGCAGGTGAAATGAAGTAACTTCTTCCAAGCTGATAAACCCTATAAGAAAAACAAATATATACATACTATACATATTATATATGTATATATACACCTATGTACATATTTGTATATATGTGTGTATATATATTCACGTAAGTAGCTAAACTTCTAAGTAGAAATATTACTTTATTTTACATAGCTACAAAAGATTACAAATATGAAGTTGACAATTGAATTATCTTCAAGATGCTACCAGCAAAAGATAAATAAATGTATCTGTTGCTATAATTAGACACAGCAAGTAACATTCCATGGGGAATCCTGGAACGATTTCTTCATGGTTTCTAAGAGCTGACATTATCAAGTAGATTGTGTTTACTGCAGAGTGAAAATCCATCTCTTAAGCTGATGTTCTGCCATGTCACTTAAGAGTAAAGAATCAGCAAGATTACATTTCATTACTGCTTCAGGATATACAGCGACTGATTTTAGGTAAGGAGACACTGGAGGATATCCTATGTGGCTTTTGAGAAAGAAGTTTTGAAATAAAATTTCTTTGAACAATTTTATCCCTTTCCCTAGATGTATAGAAAAGGATGAGAGTAAATCTGAGAGCTACTTTGTGATCATGAGGCTTTATTCTTTGGCTAAATTCACTGTAATGAAAGTAGAGGGCACAGACAGAAATAAATTGAATCCAGAATTCTATTTTTTAAGTTACTGAATCAAACCATCCTTGAAGACTTCCTATTCTAAATCTCCATTTGTGCGTTTTTAACAACCTTAAAAGATTGATATTCTTGTAATGTTCAAGTTTACACAACTTTGTATCTAAGTATATATATGAGTGGGATGAATATAAAGAGGTAAGTTTCTATAAAAAGAGCATAAATAATTATACTTTATTAGCTATTCATACATCAAGGAAGAATTTGTCTTTAAGCAAAACAAGAGACTGAAAAGGATGAGAAGACATATTGAAAAGAGGCTACCAAATGGTCTCAAAAAGAATTGGTTTATCTGTACTTGTGTCAGTTTTCTATGGACCTGCTCTGATTTCCCCTCTATGTACTTCAGTTCTCTTGACAGGTCTCTGAACCTTCCCTTTACCTGAAGTGATAAGGTGAATAAGTGTGGATGGGTGGGAGTGATGGGGCCGGAGAAAGAAAATATTTCAGAGAGAACTTAAATATTTCAGAGAGAACATTTGTTTGGGGAGAAAATATTCAGGTATTTAGTTAAAGTAGACTCAAAGCTACTTATTTAAAGATATAAGTTATAAATAAAGTCAATGTAGTCCATACAAAATCATAAAAGTAATTCAGTGAGAACAAAGGAAATAACGGAAAGGTTAGTTGGAACTAAATATTTAAGAGTCTAGAATGTGAGGCAAAGGCACTTTCCCTTTATCTCAGGGGAAGTCACATCACTCCCAACACACTTTCTAGCTTTTTATGACTCGATGACAACTGAAGAGAGAAGCCATGGTTTCTTATTATGACCTTTCTTTTGTCTACAGTTTAGATCTGTACCTTATCTGGACTCAGATAAGTGAGACTGATGGTGGGAGTTGAGCACAGACTTTCCCTACAGTCCGTGACAATGATTGACTCAGGGTAATACATCCATTTCCATTTCTTGTATTTTTAATACTTCTATTGGTGCATTATAATTATGAATCATAAAGAGTTTCAAAGTGATAGAAACTTACATGCACACATCATTTTTTGTATTTTCTTCCAAATACCACCCTGTTGCCCCCTACACCCTCACTATACATGTTAGTGAGATTTGTAATGATACCTTCATATACTGACATACTATTATTTTAACTGTTACTTTCTCAATTCTCCTTTATTTCTCTCCCCACCTCCAACCCACAAAACTCTTTCACTATTCTACTGGGGTTGGATGAATCTGTGATCAGTGCAAGCAAAGCATGACTTAAGAATATAAACTCTACATCTAGACCTTTCCCTTTGCTAGCGTCATATAGTATTAGGAGCAATCCACAATCAATGCAAGGAAAGCATGACTTAAGAATGTAAACTCTACATCTAGACCTTTCCTTTTGCTAGTGTCATATAGTATTAGGTGTACTGGAGGAAAGAAAACGAAAGCAAGAGCACCTGTCCCATAAACAGCAATGCACTGTGAGTAAGCCCAGCCTGAGCTTCAATGTAACATCACTATGAAGTGTTTCAAATCACTTTTTCCAATTAGTTTTAACTCTCTGAGCTTTAGTGTGGTCATCCGTTAAATGATGAACACAGGGTCTACCATAGATAATGCATGAGTGTTAGGGTTTGTGTTTGAGTATCCTCCAAACTCATGTGTTAGGTATGTCCCTAGTGCAGCACAAGGTTCACAGTTGGGCATGGCTGGAGGAGGTGAGTTACTGGGGACATGGCCTTGGGGACTGATATGTCCCTCCTCCTTTCCACCCCCTGCTTCCTGTTGGTGTGACCTAAAGCCTGCTCCTGTGGTTACTGCCAGGGAACCAAGTGAAAACAAATGAGTCCCCTGAAATCCCCAAATTATGAAATAAATAAATCTTCCCTTAAGTTGTGCTTGCCAGGTATTTATGTCACAGTTGTGAAAATGCTGACTAAAACAATGTCCAAATGTGTATTGTGGCCAAATCTTACCAAAAAATGTGAGTGATGGGTGAATCACGTACTTAGTAATTATCTTCAAAACTGTGGTGGCAACAATAAATTTATTTACCATTATATCCTCAATGCAACATGCAGAGTCTGCCAAAGAGTAGGTGATCAGTAAGTTTACATTGTTTAAGTTCAGGAGTAATTAACCTTTCAAGATTTCTCTGTAAAATAGTTCAGCATTCCGTACACCCTCTGACTTAGCAGCACATTTTAGGAAATAGTTAATCAATACCAAGCAATGACCTTACTTGACCAGATGTGATGCAGAACAAAATATTTTTATTTAGATACCTGCTTCAGGCATATAAGAGTGAAGTTGACTTACCAGAGGGTCTATCATGAAGAAGTAGAGGTGTTTAGTTGTCAGCAATGGTTTGCTTAATCAAATCTCGGTACTTGGGGACCTGGGTGTAGACTCCAGGACTGTTTTTCATAGCACAGCCATAGCCCCAGGAAACAATGTCCTGGAGCTCTCTGTTTCAGATCACAGGGCCACCAGAGTCACCTTGAGGAAGAACAAAAGACAATCAGAATCCTGCTTACGTCCATATGGGAGAATGGGATCCAAGTTCTTCCCCAGAATTGAGGGACCACATCAGAGCCGGTTGGTCCTACACAGAATACCTTCCTTTCCCTGGAAATCCAACACTCTATCTCCTTCCTATATCCCTACTGTCCTTTCTCCTTCCTTATAGCTTCTCCTCTTTCCTTATTAGCCCCACATGCCCAAGCAAATGAAAGGACTGGAAAGATTTAATTCTGTCTCACAAGCTCTTCTTCTTCCACAAGACTTCCATTCCACAATTTACCTTCTCAGAAGGGGTGTCCAGGTGTACTTTTTGCAAACCTACATCTGTGCATGTTTCCTTTTGACACTAACCATCAATATCACATAGAGAAAACTTCCAATATGTATCAAAACTATTGCTCACCCCTGCGAATCAGTGCCACAAACAGTTTAACAGTCTCAAGTGTTTCAGAAAAGGTGAAATAAAATGTAAAAGAGTGAGACTGAGCTTACTGCTGATGGAGTACAAGGAAATTCATCAGGCAGGATTCTTTATGGTGGCCTGTTTCTTTCTGGGATCTATATGTACAAAGAATTTGCAGTGAAACAAACAGTGCACACCTGCCTTCCTATATACATCCTGATTGGTACATATGAAACAAAGAAATAGAACATCTTGCTGATCAGGCCAAATGTTTTGTGGAAAAGGAATCTGGATAAAGGGCTGGATGACTGGGAATTAAATACTGCTTCTAAAGAGAGAGCAAAGAAAAATGTCAAGGACCTATCCAAGCATACTGCAGTTTAAAATGAAAAGCCATTCTGAAGAATCAACGATTACTAAAGTATATTGACAATAAACAAACCTCTAATTCCTTATTCTGTAAAATCCAGGGAGGCATTGCATTTTTTTGCCCATATTAAAAAATGTAAAGAGGTAACAATCTGAGATTAGGAACTACTGCATAGGAACTTGTATTTTATTTGCTATGTCTAATTATAGTAACAGATAAATTCATTTATCTTTCACTGCTGGAAACTTGGAGAGGTTAACTCTTAATTTTCAACTTTATGTTTATAACCTTTTATACATCTATGCCAAATGAAGTAATAGCTCTACTTAGAAACTTATCTACTTAGGTAAATACATATTCTTTTTCTTATAAGATCAACTAAGAAGTTACTTAATTTCAATAGATCACTTTTCTTAATCTAGTCATTAGTTATCCATGAACACACAATAAACCTCAACATGTGTTCAAGATAATTTTATCTAAGAAAATTTGTCTTCATAAGACAAAAAAGGTTTCTTTTCCCTTTGAAATTTTATTTAACTCATTATTTTACTTCAAAACATTCTCTTCTTTTATGATAACTGACTGGAATTTTAAATGGTATTTAAATAAAAATACCCATTGTCTTAGTACTAATTAATCTTGCTTAACCAGGCTTGGTAGCACAGTAATATCAGTACTTGGGAGGCTGAGACAGGAGAACTGCAGATTCAAGAATAGTGCACATGTATCAGAGTCAACTACTATGCTGAGCATGAGAAGGAGGGAAGAGGGGGGCACCAGGGTGGGAATTGGGGGAGGGCTAATTGACTGATGTGTGCATGTATTCTTCTACCACCCTGAAACCCATCAAGATGTATGATTACAATGCACCAATAAAAAATACATGAAAAGTTAAAAAAAGAAAGAAAAAAAAGAAAAGTGTACAGTACCTTAGCAAGTCTCTGTTTCAAATAAAATAAATAAAGGGAAATAAGTCTTGCTTCTAATATTCAATTTGGAATGCCAATCTTTTGAAATGAAATACATGCAAAAGCCTTCAGAAAGAGATATTCCATTGTTCTGTATTACTTTTTAAATTTAATTATATATAATTCAATTTTATTGGTGGACTGTAATTATACATCATGTTTAAGTTCAGGGAGATAGAGGCATACATGCACACAGCACTCTTGAGCCCTCCCCCCCCCATTATTATCCTACTCCCTCCCCCTCCACACCTTGTGCATGACATTTTGGTTGACATTGATAAATTAGTGTATGTACATCATATCCCTTACATCATGTCCCTTGAAGTGGTTCCATCTTCAAGTCTTCCTCCCCCCTCCTACCTTCATCAGTTAGGTCCTCTCCCTCACTCCACTAGGGTTTCTCCTACTAAATGCTGGTGAGGATGTGGAGAAGTAGGAACTCTGATACATTGTTGGCGAGACTACAAATTATTGCAACCACTTTGGTAAACAGGAGGGTTCTCAGAAGAATGGGAATGAACCTAATATATGATCAAGCTATACCACTCCTTGGTATCTACCTAAAGGAACTGAAACCAAACTACAACAGTAATGCATGTATATCTATGTTTATAGCAGCACAATTCATGATTGCCAAACTATGGAACCAGCCTAGTTGTCCTTCAATAGACGAATGGGGAAATGCACACAATGGAATTATATTCAGCCATAAAGAAAAACAAAATTATGTCAATTGTGGGGAAATGGATGGAACTGGAGAACATTATGCAAAGTGAGATTAGTCAGTTCCAAAAAATGAAAGGTCTGATGTTTTCCCTCATATGTGGAAGCTAGGGAGAAATTGGGGCACAGGAGGGACTCCAGACAAAGGAGGAGAAACCTCTGTTCTGTATTACTTAGGCTATTCACATTTAATTTACATCCAGTCTAGGGTATAATATTTATACAACTCTATAGGGAGTCAGAGTTTTAATTATTCTTTTTTTCTACATTTTTCCACATGTTCCCAAGTACTATGATAAGAGACATCTTATTTTCTTTTCCACTAACTGCTGTAGTTTTCTCACGCTGAGGCACAAATTCCTTCAACAAAACTGACCTGTTGATCATATATGGCCAATTACATTATCCCAAGGATATACGGTGAGTATGTGTGGATATACCTATGTGTTTAAAATGTATATATATAAACTAGATCCTTTATACATACATATACTAAAATAAATATACACATATATATACAAAATTATATAATTTGCATATGAAATATTAGTGATCAGGGCTTATGTATACTTTAATATGGATTAGTGTCTGATCCGATCAAAAGTATCACTGTTGAGAAACTCTGCCTTCAACTAAATTGTCTTCATTAATATTAAATTTCAAATTAAAACAAAATGATAAACAACTTCAAGAGAGATAATTTGATCAACGAGAAAGTGTCCTGATTGGCCATTTAAGGTTTATTTCATAGGTGAAGATTGTGGCTACCTTATCAAACTAAAAGTTACTTACCTTGAGACTTCATTTCGGGTACTTATGTCCTTCCCCACTAATTCTGATAATTTCTGTACGGAGGACCAGATTTTTTGCATTGGCCAGAATTCTGTTGATTCCTTAAAGGTAGCCCTGAGTTTGATAGAGCTCTTACTATATCTCTTATTAGGCAAATGGCATCACAGTTGTGGATGTGGGCTTTCTACTGAGCCTGCTTGATATGAACCTTGGATCTAACATTTAATATCTGTTAAAAAGAGTATTTGACTTCTATATGCCTCCCATTTCCCATCTCTTAAAAGGTAAAGTATATAGTACAATATTAGTAGTGTTGTCTGTCAGGACCCAAAGAGTGAATGCATGGATGCCCCTAGAGTGGTGACTGAAACACAGGAAAAACTTTATAAATTTCAGTTGTGATACCATCTACCAAAAATTCTACATTAACTTGGTAAGAGCACAATTCTGAAGCCTTACTTCCTGTGTTGGAATTCTGATTCTACCAGGTGGTTTCTGTGTGAATTTGGCCAAATCACATATTCCTTTGTTGCCTTAGTTTTTCATTCAGTAAAGTGGAGCGAATACACTCCAATTCCCCAATGGATTCCTAAGATTGTAGATAGTACAAATTCAATATGAATATATATATGAATGTCTATATATAGTGTTTTCTATAGGCATGATAAATTGTAGTTTGTAAACTGGGAACACAAAGAGATTAACAATTTCTAATAATCAAAAGAAATATGACAGTATATCATAATAAAAGTAATTTAAAACTTATGGATTATTTATTTCTAGAATTTTCATTTAAATTTTTATTGTCTTGGTTTACTGTGGCTAAATGAATCTATGGAATGTGAAATCCCACACAGGAAAGGACTGCTATTTCCCTGATATAGAGTAAGCTCCAGTTATTATCAGACTTTGGCTTACACTTTTTAAATCTGCTATAATTTCAAATGTAAAAAATGTCATTATTCTCAGGAGGACAAGTTGTTCCTACTAATAATGGAAAGGTAATCAGGATATAAAATATCAGAAATACCATAAGACAAAGTGTATACTTGCACAATAATCAATGTTAAGCACCAAGGATGCAGGGTTCAGGACATTCTTTAAGACAAAAGATTACAGTTGAGACAACCAAGCATCTAAGGTTTTTACAGCATCTAAGGAAATGCAGATACCAGTATCTCTGTCTTGTGACTTTATACCAACATATTTTCCTATTTTGAAAACACTTCCTACCAGGTGGTTTCATGACTTCTATTCCCATAACCTTCTGGAAAAATGAAAAAAAAATGTTTAAATTTGCTGCTGAACCATCGTCCACGTGTCCCAGAATTAAATCCTAAATTTAGATTTCCAGGGGAATCACTATTCTGGCACCTATAGCTATGAATGTTAATGATAAACCTGAAAGTACAAATACCTGTGGATGAGAAACCTCCATCTATTCCCCAGTCCAGATCAAGCGAGCATCCATGAAGACCTTCCTCTTCCTTGCAATCCTGGGAGCAGCAGGTGAGTCTTTTTAATGACCAAATCAATAGGTATCCTTCCTGTATGTACACACTTTGTGCATTGTGCTGGGAAAAATAACAATGGATATTTAATACAGGCCTAATCAAGAAACGTCAGATGTTGAAACAGCAATATGTAGCACATAAATTTAGAGATAAGTATACCTTACTTGTCCATGAAGGTCATGGGGACCAGGATTAGCAGGGAATAGAGGGGACAGAGATGCATCCAGAATTTCCAGGTAAATTCATAAAGAAGTATTAAAAAAGTCCATGTGAAAAAAGTGTTGTCTTGACCGCTCTATGTATTCCTAGAAGGGATTGTGAACATGAATGCCTGGGTCTTCTGAAGAATAAAGGGCTGGTTATTTATTGAAGGTATAACAGGCAAAGATATGTAATTTCTCAAGGATAAAATCTTGGGCTTATTTTTGTGACAACTCTCCTAATGAAATATCTCTGTTAACAAGTTACATGGTACTTAATCATAAAAAAATAATAGAGAAGTGTCCATTTCTATTTTGATGCTAGGAATGTTTATACTACTAAAACTTGATACTAGTTTTTTTTTCCCCAAACTGGGCTAATATAAATTCAATGTATCTGTCTCAATGCACTGAAACTTCTCTACTAAACTTATTTTTCAAATATTGGAAAAATAGCGCTCATATAATAGAATTATAGAAATTTTGACATATCAGTATGCCATGCCTCAGAATTCTGGATACATTGCAAATTTTGTAAAGATAATTTGGATAAGTGGAAAGGATGAGGAGGGGAAACTTATGATGTTCTGTAAATGATTTATTGGAAAATTACCCTAGAACTATGAGACAAATTGGGAGAAAAAGAACAAAATTCACATTTTTTTGAGGCCAGAATATTCTCAAGTGGCTTCTAAAAGTTCTTTCTCTCATCTTGTTGTATCTTATCTTTGCAACACGAACACACTACCCACCACCAAGATTTCTGCAAAGCTTTCTGCTAATGTGTATTGTTTCATAGCAGAGTTCTGTTTAAAAAGATTCTTCATTTCCTCATTAGTGATGGTCAGTAATTCACTGTGTAAATAATCTCTGAGTACTGTAAATGGGGATGTGTAAATATGAATTGTACACAAAAGAATACAAAATATATATCAGATTTAAATCATAAGTTAAAACAGATAATTATTAACAGTAAGAAGGTGTTAAAGATATGTAGTATTAAATTTTTTATGTTTTTATTGGTGCATTGTAGTCTCACATCACAATGAGTATCAGTTTGATGTTAACATACATGCACACAGCTCTTGGTGTCCCTCCCCCCCGCCTCCCTCCCGCCTCCCCCCAACATGTAGCACTGAGAATGATGTTGGTATAATCTCATATATACACATTGTTTATGACAGTAATTCCATAGATTCACTTCTTTCTTACCCTTCCCCTTCCCTTGTACCCCTTCCCTTGCACCTCTGAGG
>PVJS01052356.1:0-13642 GCA_004027185.1 Glis glis
GAGAGAGAGAGAGAGAGAGAGAGAGAGCGAGAGCTGAGGCTGGCCACGAACCCGGATCCTCCAGTCTCCGCCTCCCAAAGTACTGGGATTACAAGCGTGCGCCACCACGCCCGGCTCTACCTGTACTTTTAAAAAGAAGTCTTATCCTTTAAGCTGTTTTTGTATATTTTATGGTGTATATATTTATTGGTAAGTAATACTTAAGTATAATTTATAAACAAACAAATAAATATATATATACATATATATTAGAGTGTGAATACGAGAAGGGAAGCCAAGTAAAGAGTGTTTTAAGGAGAGTATGTTTCATGCTAAATTGAATTTCTGGGACCAAAAAAAATTTTACTGATTGAATCTTTAAAATACTAGTTAACCATGCATTTTCAACAGGGCAATGTTAACCCCAAGAGGGAGGAAAAAAATCTAGTTTTCATTTAGGGGCACAAAAAGTCCTAGCTATTACGATGGTTTATGGCCTCCAAAGCTCAACCCTGTTGTTCGACATCTTATTCCTTTTTTTTAAATTTCTCTTCTTGGGGTGACTATAACTTCCATTTAAATTAATTAAATATAATTAAATTATATATAATTGTAGTGTATAGTTACTACTTATAGTATATAATTATGTTTACTATATAAGTATAATATGTATACTATATATATATATATATATAAAGTATATAACTATAGTTAATTTTTAAATTTTATCCTCGGGGAAGTGATAATGAAGAGAAAAATGATGTATGTATTACTCTAAGTTTTGTTTTTGAAGGAAAGCATGACTTTTAATTCTTTAATCCAGAGGAAAACTCAGTTAACATTTTGGAAAAAAGTCTTTCTACTGAACTGTATACGTTTTATTTTTTAACTGCATACATTTTAACAAGTTCTATTTGTTCCAACTTCACAGTCTCCTGCTACCACCTTAGTCTTAGAGTTTGTTAAAACAAAAACGACTGTAATATGTGTATTGTTCTTTTCTCTCTCAACCATATACATAAAATATTTTTATTTTAAATGAAATTCTTTTGGTTATATAGGAGTTTTCATCTGGCTATGTGGTATTCATCTTGAAGTCCCTATTTCTATATCTTCTTTCTTTGGTAATCAGACACAGCAAAATGTTTTCCCCAAAGGCTGTCTTTCTTTGTCTTGTATCTGCTGTGCTGATTCCTCTGCTTTGAATCCAGAAGATGATTAAGAACTAATTTAAAATTCATATCTACTTGGTGTCTTTGATCAAGTCTGCAGGCTTCCTTATTCACAACATGATCTCTCCACAGACTTTTTGCTACAGACTTTTTGCTACATCTTTTGCATCCTCCGTTCTTTTGATCTTAGCTTGGCTCTTTCAGCTTCCCTCTTCTCAATAAGCACACTGACTTAGTAACACTTCATCAAGGACCAAAGAATAATGGTGCTGATGCCATCCCAGCTGCCCCAGTGTTAAAGGTAGAGGTAGATTGTATCTTCTTTTTATGGCTCATCCCCCTACTTTTGTTTTTGATTGTGCATCTGTCCATCTCTTTCTTTTCCTCCACGATCAGCCTCTTTTTCCCTCCTTCTTCTCAGTGATCTACTATCTAAGAAAGAAAACCCAAACCCGAGTCCTCATCCATCCCGGTACTTCGTCCCTTCACAGCTAATTCAGTAAGCTGCGTTGTGTCTCTACTTCCCTGTTTTTGTTGCCTCATGCCATTGAAATCAAGCTTTCATTCTGCTCAAACTCAAGGCACTCTAATAACCCAGCTGCCAAATCCTTCTGCCCACTTCTTATACCCTGTTTGATTTCACTCCTCTGAGGCTATAGACCACTTTTGTTTTACATCTCTTCTCCCTCAGCTATTCCCACTCTTCAGAAACTTTCAGATTCTTCTTCTTCTACCTGCCCGTATCTTTAAAATATGTTATTTATAAAATCTGAAACTCCAAACTAAAAATGGAAGTATAGGGCAATGAATTTCTGTGCATACATCATCCCACTTCAACAATTACTCTCTTAACACTGTTTTTTGTATGTGTATATAGCTGCCTTCACCCACTCTTCTCTTTCTCTCTGAATTATTTCCTCCACCCAGCTTTACATAGTGTTGTTCCCTGGGGTCCCACCCTCAATATTATTTTCTTCTCATGCCACATATGATATATGGGAAAGCTCACACATGCTAACAGTTTCTACTTCCTCCAAATGCTGACTTCATGTAAATCTGTTTCTTTAGCGTATCCACTGGCTTAGATCATCTCCACCTGGAGGCCCCACAGGTTCCAGAAACATAAGTCTCAGTCTCTTTCTCTGCCCACCTGCTGTTCCTTCTGAAGTTTCATTTCGGTTGTGCAATCTTCATACTTCTGGTCCTTCAGAAACATATGTAGTTGCAGTCCTTCGTAAATAAGTATCACTTTTCTTATTGCCTACTCTTGCTATTCCTCTACTACTGTGGCCTTAGAAAAGTTCTTTTCACCTAGGATTTGTTCAGTGAATCCCTAACTGATCTTGTTGCTTGCAGGCTCCTCTCTGCCCTGCATACTATTCATCTCCCACATTACCATCATAGTGCTTTTCCTAAGACATGAGCTTGATCATGACATTCTTTTATGAAAACCCTCCCATTGCTGACTGGTGTCTATCTGATGAATTAAGGTGTTCCTTGATCTGACCCTTGTCTTACTTTCCACTCTCACCCTCTCCTTCTCTCTTGGATGCTCACTGTTTATTCATGGAATAGAAAACACTTTTTTGCATCTCTGTGTGCTGTTCATCCTTATGTCTGGAATGCTCTCTGTTGGTTCTTTTCCATAAAAGAGTGGATAGGATAACAAACTGTGTCCTATTATTATCCTTGTTGTTTTCACAAAGAAACCAAATCTGAGAGCCTCATGTGGTGGCACATGTCTGTAATCCTAGTACTTGGGAGGCTGAGACAGGAGGATCACAGGGTAGGGGGAAGACTCAGCAAGTAGTGAGACTCTCAGCAACCTAGCAAGACCCCGTTTCAAAACAAAAAAATAAAATAGGGCTGGGGATGTAACTCCCAGGTAGAATGCCCCTGGGTTCAATCCCTAGTAACACACACACACACACACACACACACACACACACAATAAAAAAATTAAGAAACCAAATCTCAGAAAAATGAAGCCATCTACCCAAGGTCACAGAGCCAGTAAAGTGGCAAACATGTCTTTAAGTCAAGGTGCTCAGACTTTGAAGTTAGCTTGAAGGTTTTGACCTTATTTTGTGTGCAACATGAAGTCATAAAATATATTTGACCAAGGAAATCATGATAAATTCTTTATTATAAAGGTATGTAAACTAAAAAATATTTTCTTTGAAAGCTATTCTGCTTACGTATCACCATTTAGAGTTTCTCTCTCTCTCTCTCTATATATATATATGTATTTTTTTTTTTTTTGCGGTACCGGGGATTGAACGCAGGGGCGTTCTACTTCCGCGCTACGCCCCCGGCCCTATTTTTTATACTTTATTTTGAAACCGGGTCTCATGAAGTTGCGGAGGGCCTCACTAAGGAGAGAGAGAGAGAGTGAGAGAGAGAGACAAGGAGAGAGAGAGCGAGAGAGCAAGAGAGCTGAGGCTGGCCACGAACCCGGATCCTCCGGTCTCCGCCTCCCAAAGTACTGGGATTACAAGTGTGCGCCACCACGCCCGGCTCTCTATATATTTTTAATTATGTAAAATCAATGAGAAAAGTAAAGTTGAAGGCCAACCTATAATTCTAAATACTAGATTCATTCAAACATAAATGTTTTGATATCTATTTATAATATGCTTCTGATTATGATTTTATTATCAGTTTATATTGTTCTCAGCCAAAGTTCCAAATTTTATCATTTGTAAAAGTTAAAATTATAAAATGACTTATATTTTTAACTAGAGAACAAGGCCAAATTGTTTTTTTTTTTTTTTGCGGGATTGAATCCTGGGGCATACTACCTCCGAGTTACTACACCCCCAGCCCTATTTTTTATTCTTTATTTTGGGTCTCACTAAGTTGCGGAGGCCTCACTAAGTAGCTGAGGCTGGTGGTGAACCCGGATAGTACTGGGATTACAAGTGTGCGCCATCATGCCTGGCCCAAATTGTTTTAAATAGCAAACATTTTCCTTAATTGATCTAATAACCTGATTGCACTGAACTTACTGAAAGTAAGATAGTATTGGCTATAGATTATTAATGGATTAATGTCAAATATCCTGTCATTTGAAATATAGTTGGATCATTAAAATTTAGTTTAATTAATTTTGTTTCAAAATGCTTAGGAGCAAATATGTAACCAGCTAATTGGACTTGAAACAATGAAATTATATATATATCTTCATATTTTCTAATTTTACGCAGGAAATTATATTTGTATAATATATTGTTTTGACTAAAATTTTTGAGAATATTTTTTAATTAAAGTGAACATACTTTATTTCTTATATTTTAGCAGAATATATGTAATATAATGTAAGGTTTATAAATACATCATATACATATATATATCGTATGTATATATCATATATATCATATATATGTATCATATATATGTGCATGTGTATATATTTTTAATACATATATTTTTTGTTTTAACAGAGGTTAATTTCCTACAGTTCTAGAGAGTGGGAATTCCAAGATTGAGGGCCTTCTTGCTGTATCTTCCATGGCAGAGGGTGAGAGAGCAAGAGAGAGAGGGGGAAAGGAAGAGGGAATGGGGTCCAAACCATCCTTTTGTCAGAACTCCACTCTCATAATAACTGCATGCACTGTTCATGAGGGCAGATACTTAATCAACTCTTGAAGGCCCCATCTCTCAACTCCTGCACTTGGTATTCAGTTTCTAATATGTGGACTTTGGAGGACATATTCAAACCATAGCAAGATGAGTTAAGATTTAGAATTTTCTTCTTTGGCAGTTCTAAAAAAAACTTGAAGAATTCCTCTTCTAAAAATCTGTTTCAGTAATACTCTGGGGTTACAAAAGTGACAAGTCTCCAGAGAATTTATAGTTAATTGTAGAAAGAGATATGACACATCCAAAGTAACACAGGAAAATGATATAGAAACTGTGATAATTGTTTTAGTGATGTGCAATGCATTGAGCAGTCAGTTATATATGGAAGAACAGGAATATATTTAATAGTGATTTGTTTATTCTCAGAAATGAGCAGGTACAGAAATAGATTAATTTTTAAAGGTGATATTTATAATGATATCAAAATTATTATTAAATGCCCATGTTGTACAGCCATTACTCGCTTACTAAATTGTGCCTGTGGTGATTATTCTCTTGCTTTTCCAGTTGTTAGCTGGCATTGTCACTCTGTATTATACTGATATAAACACTGGTAATGTAGTGTTGTTTGAGTTTAGCCTAAAAGCTTACCTGGAATAACTAATGCTTATTAGGAAACAATTATCTTACAGTATGTTCAGATCATAATGTTGAGTTTTATTTAATTTATAAATTTTTGAAGCTTGGAATTCTAAATTAATTTTGTTAATGGTAGCCTCAGAAGATAGATTTTTCATTCTTGCCTTTGAAAAGTGAGAAATATGAAACCATATCAGATTAAAACTGTTTATATTTGGAAAAAAACCAAATATAACCCTTGAGAGACTTGAAATCAGATTGTATGGCACTCAGGCCACAAAGGAAGATAAAAGCAAACAAAAAGATTCTAGAGAACAAACACAGAAAACAAAGGAAACAGAAAGAAAGCATAAAATGAGATGATGAAAGCAAGAACAGCCTATGAGCCAAATATGTTTGGGTTGTAATTTCTTGTTAAATGACAAAAATTGTGCTTAAAATATCACTTTTAAAAGTCACATCAAAAGGTAAACAACATAGAATAAAAATAAAGGGTTTACAAACATTCTCAAGGGAAAGCAAGAGAAATAGTATTACTTTCAGATAAATAAGACAAATAATGGTATATGAAATGAGGAGAGTCACTCACTTTATTACTAAATTTGAGATCTGAAATGACGGATAATTGTCAGGGAATATATAATTAACTCAAGAAGTAGAATACTTGAATAAAACCATTTCATTTACAATTTTTTTAGTTACCAACAAATTACCTTAAAAATATTGTTGTGTTAACTAGTGAAATTCCTTTAGATTGTTGGAGTGGGAAAATATCTCAGCCTGTGATAATTGTCTAATATATACATTAAAATAACTTTTCCTAAATAAAGTAATTCATTTCTTGAGGCATGTATAACACCACTTCCAAAATAGACAACTAGATACTTCTATTAATACACATGCATATACTCAAAAAGGAAAATTGGGTCAGTTTTGCTTAAGAATGCAAATAAATTTCAGATATGAAAGCAAATTATTATTATTAATAATACCTACATTATGGATCTAAATAGGTAGGATTACACCAATATGAGAATCATTTAATATTAGGAAATTTACTAAATTAATGCTTCATTGTCTCTGATAAGGAAATCTACATAAGTCTGCATTTAGTGCATGAAAAGAAATAAAATAACCTTAATTCCAAGTCCTTATATTTTTTTAA
This sequence comes from Glis glis, assembly GCA_004027185.1. Classification (NCBI taxonomy): domain Eukaryota; kingdom Metazoa; phylum Chordata; class Mammalia; order Rodentia; family Gliridae; genus Glis; species Glis glis. Next base: position 6,538 of record PVJS01052356.1, read on the forward strand.
TTCATAGAAACTACTCATAAAATATATTTTTCACTTCCAAAATTGACATTTATATTAAATTAAGTTTAAGAAAAATGTTCAGTGTATAAAAGTCAACAAGGGTTTTAAGAAAATGAAAATATACCTTTTTATACAATATATGCATATATTAGCAGCAAGCTACTTCTGAGATTTTATGCTCTTTTAGTTATTTTAAAGAAAGTATAAACATTGTATATTAGTCTGGAATGTCAGTGAATCTACTCTTCATCTTTTTTTCCTGTGATTTAGCCCTCTAAAAATACTTTATGATTCCTGGTACTGACTAGCAAGAACAGTCTTAGTTTTGACTAAAAAGTAGTGAAATAGTAGCTGGGGAGAATCTGTTTATACTACATCACAGTCACACATTATCCTTGAGAATAACAAATGTGCACCATATAAACAGGTAATTTTATGCTTAATGTAAACTCAGTTTTTATGGTGTACTAGCAGCCAACTATATGTATCATTTAGCATTTGATTATTCTTTAAATATTTGATTATTCTTTAGATTTGGTGACAAAAAATTTAATCATATTGGATAAACACTTCAATCCTGTATTGCTTGTCCATTTTAAAGTCTTCAGTACAAATTCTGTATATAACCTGACAAACTGTATGCAAAGGTGTGTGTGTATACACACACACACGCACACACATATATATATATATGCATGGGTATTATGTATGTACATATATATCTTTAGCTTTGAATTTCTTTAATGTCTTTAAGTATATCTGTACAATGTAATATCACCAACTGAAAGTTTCTAATAAAAGTTTCATCTGTACTAATGAGAAACACTGGCTATTGAAAATTCTGAGGCCAAAGAACAGTTACTCAGTTTAGTGTATTTCAGTTTATAAATTAGTCAAACAAACAAGATTCAAATTATCAGCTGCCCACCAAAGAAATTATTTTTTCTCTTGATACATCGATCGGCTTCACGGCTCCAGTGGATGGCGACTGCGGCCAGCTGGTGCTCCTGCGGGAAGAGGTGTCCTGGCTCCAGGAAGCAGATGAAGGAGATGTTGGCCAAGGACCTAGAGGAGTCGCAGGGCAACAAGGCCACCAAGGTCCTCTCGGCCACGGAGCTCAGGGTCCAGTTGGTGCAGAAGGAGCAGGAGCTGGCCAGAGCCAAAGAGGCCTTACAGGGGAGAACCGAGATGATGGGAAAGTGAGTGGCAGCGTGTTGCCGCTGCTCTGATAGTCAGAGCTTGGCTGGCAGGAAGACTGCTTCTTGACAAGAAAAGCTGGGCAGCCAAACTCAACAAAATAATGAGAGCCAAAGTGCTGCGGATTGTGAGTCAGTGGAGGGAGCAGAGGGCGGTAGGGAGCTCAAAGCATTTCACCTGGTAAGCGGAGGGCAGAGACAAAGGCGCCATCTTGGCTGAGCCACACCAACACCGTGGCTCCCAGAATACTCCAGCAAAGAAACAGCTGGTTCTTGTGAAACCAGCGATTATAGCCCACCATCGAAAGCAGTTGACATTGGACCATGATGAAGCCCGTTGAACCAAATCCACACCTACAATGGCGGCGACTGCAAAAGGTGGGACGCGAACCTCAGCCCCCACGAAGAAAGTGACGCTGAGAGACATAGATGAGGCGGCCAGGCACAGGAGCAGCCCAGCACTCAGAAAAAGATTGGGTGAAAGATGGCCCCCTTGGAGTAGCCTAGCACTGGCGTAGAACACCCCAGCACTGAGGACATGGGTGAATATGGCATGGCCCCCTGGAGCAGCTCAGCAACGAGAATAGGGGCCACACCTACACCGCAACTCCCAGAGACCAACAGCAAAGAGACAGCAGATCCTTGTGAAACCAGCGACTATAGACCACCATTGAAAGATCAACTCCGGAACATGGTGAAGCCCAAGTCAATCCAGACCCACTCCTACAATGACGATGGTTTCAAGGGGTGGGCTGTGAGCCTCTGCTCCCACAAGTGCGATGAGGAGAGACAAAGAAGAGGTGGCCATTCACAGGAGCAGCCCAACTCTGAGAACACGAGCTGGCAAACCACGGCCCCCATGAGCTGCCCAACACTGTCCTGGAACACCCCAGAACTGAGTACATAGGTAGATGAGACATGGCCCCCTCTGTAGCAGTCCAGCACTGAGAGCACGGGCATGTCAGCCCCCAGCCCCGCCCCTAGAGTCCCTCCCTTGCACAGGGGATGCAGGGCAGGCATACCTTCAGGCCTGCCCTTGAAGAACCCCCAGGCTGGGGACAAGGGGCAGGTGAGCCCTTGGCCCTACCCTGGGGAACCCCTCCCCCTGGCACTGGGGACGGGGGGGGGCAGGTGAGCCCTTGGCCCTGCCCCTGGAGAACCCCTCACCCTGGCACTGGGGATGCGGGGCGGGCGATCTCTTGACCCCGCCACCAGAGAACCCCTCACCCCAGCACTGGGGACGTGGGGCGGGTGAGCCCTTGGCCCCGTTCCCAGAGAATCCCTCCCCCTGACGCTGGGAATGCAGGGTGTTGAGCCCTTGGCCCCGCCCCCGGAGAACGCCTTCCACCGTCACTGGGGACACGGGGTGGGTGAGCCCTCGGCCCCGCCCCCGGAGATCCTCCCGGTGCTGGGGATGCGGGGCAGGAGAGCCCTGGGCCACACCCCTGGAGACCCACCCCTCCGCGCTGGGAAAGGGTAGGGGAGAGTCCTTGGCCTAGTCCCCGGAGACCCCCTGACACCCCGCGCTGGAGACGCGGGGCGGACAAGCCCTCGGCCCCACCCCCAGAGAACCCCTACCCCTGACACTGGGGACGCGGGGCGGGTGAGCCCTTGGCCCCACCCTCGGAGAACCCCTCACCCTGGTACTGGGGACACAGGATGGGCGAGCCCCAGGCCCTGCCCCGGAGTACCCCAGTGCTGAGGTCAGGGGAGGATGATCCACGATCCTGCACTGGAGGGACCACAAACAAAGAGAGAAAACCTCAGATGAACGAAGAAGGTGAACTAACTGGGGGACACGGGAGGGAAGGAGAGGGAAACAAACTGAAGCACAGGATGGACTTACACAAAGTCAACTACTATGCTGAAAACGGGAAGGAGGGAGGGGGGAGGCGGGGGCGGGGAATTGGGGAAGGCTAATTGACAGATGAGTGCATGCATAAGTCAACCATCCTGAAATCCTTCAAGATGTATGATTGCAATGCACTAATAAAATAAAAAAAAGAATTTAATTTTTATGATTATGACACTGTACTATTTGAACATGTTTTATTTATACTATTACTTCTAACCAGATGAAATTGTTAATTTTGTACTTCAAAAATAGTAGAATAAGCCGGGCGTGGTGGCGTACGCTTGTAATCCCAGTACTTTGGGAGGCGAAGACTGGAGGATCAGGGTTCATGGCCAGCCTCAGCTCTCTCACTCTGTAGCGCTCTCTCTCTCTCTCTCTCTCTCTCTCTCTCTCTCTCTCCCTCTCCCTCCCCCCCCCTCTCTCTTCCTCTCTCTCTCTCTCTCTCTCTCTGTGAAGCCCTCCACAACTTCGTGAGACCCGGTTTCAAAATAAAGTATAACAAATAGTGCTGGGGGCGTAGTGCGGAGGTAGAACGCCCCTGCGTTCAACCCCCGGTACCGCAAAAAAAAAAATAGTTGAATAATATTGCTGAATGTCGTGTAGCTAGTAAGTGACAGAACAGGATGACCACTGATGACTTGAGCCTGAGACATCATTCAAGTCATCTATATATTTCTACTTAGTTACTTATTAATTCCACTCTTTAATGGTTAGATGTCTAAAAAATTTCATTTGTATAAGTTTCCAATGTTACCTATTATATGCTATGCATCCTAAAATAAATGAATACCTTTTTTCATTTTTGGTTTGCAGGATGGACAACCTGAAATTTTATACACATTTTGGGATTCAGTTACTCAGGCACTTTCTTCTCAATTTCATAAGGCCACAAACTGTAAGTTTATCATTTATTTTGCAAATACATTTCAAATGTTTCAGAAACTTCAAAATTTGATGTCAAGAAATTTAATCCAGAATCTTATACCATATAATCAGTTTTATAATTAGTATTTAGGATAAAATTTCCTGTTAGAATAAGTTAATTCTCCATAATTCAAACATTGGAAGAACTCTGAATTTGTCCTATATAGAGGGTATAAAGCAATTGAAGAATTTGATTAATGCTTTAGAATTATTTTGATTCCCAAGTGATTTTAAAAATTCAGGTTTTAGCCGGGTGTGGTGGTACACACCTGTAATCCTAGTTCTTGGGAGGCTAAGACAGGGGGATCGCAGGTTCGATGATAGCCTCAGCAACCTAGCAAGACCCTGTTTCAAAAAAATAAATAAGCCGGATGCGCTGGCAAACACTTGTAATACCAGTACTTGGGAGGCTGAGATAGGAGGATTACAGGTTCAAGACCAGCCTCAGCAACTTAGTCAGACCCTGTTTCAACATAAAAATTTTTTTTAAAAGGGCTAAGGGTATATCCCAGAGGTAGAACACCCCTGGGTTAAATCCACAGTACCAAGCAAATAAATAAATAAATAAATAAGGAAATAGGGATGGGGTATAGCTCAGAGATAGAATGCCCCTGGGCTCAATCCCCAGTAACCCCCCAAAATAAAATAAAAATCAGATTTTGCAGCTTTTTCTTTCTTGTTGAAAATGAAGATTTAATTAATAAACATGCAGATGAAATATCTGTATTATGAATTAAAAGTTGACCACTCAGATATGATCTATAAAACTTTCTTAATTTGTGTATGTCTTGAAATAATGAAATAATAGAGTAGTTATAAAGAATAAAATATGAGCCAAGAGTGGTGGCACACACATATAATCCCAGCACTTGGGAGAGTGAAACAAGAGGATTGCAGGTTCAAGGCCAACCTCAAGCAATTTAGCAAGACCTTCAGCAACTTAGCTAGACCTTGTTAAAAATTTTAAAAATTTTAAAAAAGGGCTGGCGGTATAGTTCAGAGGCAGAATGCCCTGGATTCAATCCCCAGTACAAAAAAAAAAGAGTAAGATATGCAAATTGAGTCATATGAGTGTGTTTGTTTAATTACTGATTGTTAGAGCATTGAATGTAACTAGGCTTTAAAAAAGAGCCTTAAAAGTTTGTGTGTAGTTAAATTTTTATTCACAAGCATTTACTAAAAGAACCACCTGTAGGCTAAACATTATTTAGTTATTGGGAACCTAGAGTTGAATAGGCTACAGTACCTGCTTCTATTTCTAATGAAGTATGCATCAAGGCAGCAACCACAAAGGAAGTCTGTGTTCATGTGTGGCCAAACAGAAACTAAGCAGAGGATTTCTTTTGGAATGATTTACTTCTACAAATCATTCTGTTCATCTTTGGAGAAAATATTGTGCATCTTCCTGCATTTGGTTAGGTTTATTGATCTATAATTTATATGAAGTAAAATTGACCACTTTTAAGCACAAAATTCTGTTAATTTTGACAAATGTTTACATTCATGTAATTTTCACCACAGTTAAGATATAGAACATTTCCATTAGCCAGGTGCAGTAGTGCATATCTGCAGTCCCAGTACTTGGAGGGCTGAGGCAGGAGGATCATAAGTTCAGGGCTAGCCTCTGCAACTGAGTGAGACTTTATTTCAAAATAAAATAAAAAGGTCTGGGGATGTATCTCAGTGGTAGAGCATCCCTGGGTTCAATCCCCAGGACCTCCAACACAAAAAGAGGAAAACATTTCCATCACCTCCGAAATTCCCCTTGCTTACTTTTTGCAGTTAATCTGCTACTTCCTATTCTTGGTTCTTGACAAGAAATGACCAGCCTTTTAGCACTATAGCACTATAATTTAGCTTCAAGAGTTTTTAAAAACTGGAATGATGGAGTGTGCATAATTATTTTAAGATTCATCTGTGTTTCTGCATGTATCGGTATTGCATTTCCTTTTAATTATTGAGTAGTGTTTCATTCTATGACTGTGTAATACAATTTGTTCATTTAATCCCCAGTTAGGGAACAACTTGGTTGTTAGTATTTTAGATTATTATGAATAAAGCTACATGATTATGTATATGAAAGTCTTTTGTAGACATACATCTTCATTATCTTCTGTAAATACACAAAATTGCCCAATCTGTTTTCCAATTTTGATATGCCATTTTGTATTCCCATCAGCAATGTACAACAGTTCCATTTGCTTTACATTCTTGTCAATCCAAGATCTTGTCAGTCATTTTAATTTTAGCTACTTTAGGGGCATGTAGTTGTTTTTCATAGTGGTTTCACTTCACTAGCCTAAGGACTAAGACTGGGTGTCTTATAAACAATGGAAATTCATTTCTCACAGTTTGGAATCTCTGAAGTCCAAGGTCAAGGTGCCAGCAGATTTGGCACTTGTGTCGGTTGATTTCCTGATCCACAGCTGGTGCCTTATCCCTGTGTCCTCCATTGTGGAGGGCATGTGATGAGGGGCAAGGAGGCGCTCTGAGCCTCTTTTGTAGGGTCATGATCCCATTCAAGAGGACTCCTACCTCCTGACCTTAACACCTCCCAACACCATCGTGTTCTTGATTAGGTTTCATCATATCTTGAGAGACACAAACCTTCAGATCATAGCGTATTTTGACCACATTTACCATCTGTATAACCTTTTTCCTTATGGGTTTATCTAAATTATTGTCCTTATCCTCATATTATTATTGAGTAATCAGGAATCTTTATGTAACCCAGGTTCAAACTGCTTTCTTGTACATATATTTTGCAAATATTTTCCCTTAGTATGTGATTTACTTTTTGTTCTCTTTTTTTTTTTTTTTTGTGGTACCGGGGATTGAACCCAGGGGCATTTTATCTCCGAGCTACACCCCAGACCTATTTTTTATACTTTATTTTGAAACCAGGTCTCATTAAGTTGCGGAGGGCCTCACTAAGTAGCTGAGGCTGGCCGCGAACCGGGATCCTCTGGTCTCAGTCTCCCAAGTACTGGGATTACAAGCGTGCGCCACCACGCCCGGCATGGTACTTTTTGTTCTCTTTTTTTTTTTTTTTTTTGCGGTACCGGGTATTGAACCCAGGGGTGTTCTACCTCCACTTTACACCCCTGGCCCTATTTTTTTTTATATACTT
>PVJS01052357.1:0-13638 GCA_004027185.1 Glis glis
TATTACTGTTGTTTTCTAGTTTCAATCCCTTTGGTATGATATCCAATAGTGGTATAGCCGGATCATATGGTGGATCCATTCCCAGTTTTCTGAGGAATCTCCACACTGATCTCCACAGTGGTTGAACTAGTTTGCAATCCCACCAACAGTGTAGAAGAGTCCCAATTTCCCCACATCCTCGCCAACATTTGTTGTTGTTAGACTTCTTAATGCTTGGGGTCAGATGAAATCTTAGATTAGTTTTGATTTGCATCTCCCTGATTGCTAATGATGTTGAACATTTTTTCATGTATCTATTGGCCATTTGTACCTCTTCTTTCGTGAAGTGTCTGTTCATTTCAGTTGCCCACTTCCTGATCGGATTGTTTGTTTTCTTAGTGTAAAGTCTTTTAAGTTCTTTGTATATCCTAGATATTAGACCTCTGTCAGAGGGATAGCATGCAAAGATCTTTTCCCATTCCGTAGGCTTTCTCTTTAAGCTCTATAGAACACTGAAGAAAGAAATTGAAGAAGATCTTAGAAGATGGAAAGATCTTCCCTGCTCTTGGATAGGCAGAATAAATATTATCAAAATGGCCATCCTGCCAAAAATGATCTACAGAGTCAATGCAATCCCTATCAAAATACCAACATCATTTTTCGCAGAGCTAGAAAAATCAGTCATGAATTTCATATGGAGAAACAAAAGAACCAGAATAGCCAAAGCAATTCTCAGCAGTAAGAACCATGCAGGAGGCATCACAATTCCTAACTTCAAATTATACTACAGAGCTATAGTAATAAAATCAGCATGGTACTGGCACAAAAACAGACACATAGACCAGTGGAACAGAATAGAAGATACAGAAACAAGTTCACAAACTTATAGCCAATTGATTTTTGACAAAGGTGCCAAACACATACGTTGGAGAAAGGACAGTCTTTTCAACAAATGGTGCTGGGAAAAATGGTTAACTACCTGTAGAAAAATGGAGCTGAATCCTTACCTCTCACCCTGCACAAGAGTCAACTCGAGATGGATCAAAGACCTGGAAGTTAGACCAGAGAATGTGAAATTATTAGAAGAAGCCATAGGTCCAACACTCCATCATATAGGCACAGGTAGAAACTTCCTCAACAAGACCTCCAAAGCACAGGTAATTAAAACAAGAATTAATAAGTGGGATAGCATTAAACTACAAAGCTTCTGCTCATCAAAGGAAAATGGTACATTTTGAGAAAATCACCATCCAGTGGACCAGACTGGTTGGAATATGATGGTTTTTATAAGGTAGAGTGAAAAACAGTGCTGTAATGAGGGAGCATGAGAGATTCAGTCCTTCTGGAGAGATTAAAAAAGAGACTCTGATGCCGGGCGTGGTGACACACGCTTGTAATCCAAGTACTTGGGAGGCGGAGACCGGAGGATCCGGGTTCGCGGCCAGCCTCAGCTACTTAGTGAGGCCCTCCGCAACTTCGTGAGACCTGGTTTCAAAATAAAGTATAAAAAGTAGGGCCAGGGATGTAGCTCAGAGGTAGAATGCCCCTGGGTTCGATCCCCGGTACCTCAAAAAAAAAAAAAAAAAAGAGAGACTCTGAAGCTACGTATGGTTAGCAGCAGCAACAACAAAGCACATATAACTCTGCCATAGTTTCATGAATACAGGCATTAGCTAAGGCCCCTGGGTCTGTGGAAATGATACTCACTGTGTCCCCTTCACTGTGGTCTAAGGGTGTGTGTTGAGGACAGATAACACCAGTTTCACCATTCTGTGAGGTGACAAATGTATCTTCACAGGGATACACCGTCAGGGAGGTGTACAGTGGAGGGAAATGAATATGACAAGACATCCTGTTGACGGAAGGGAAGAATTTATGCTGGAGGGAAAATGGCAGAAGTTCCCGTCATAATTTCAGAACTAATGCCAGCGGTGATGGAAAGCTCCCATTGTGTAATTGAAACCAGGAGTACTGCTGATGGGGTACTGCGATGTTGATTTTGATCCAAGATTATCAACAGCTGTCTTCCATGTTGCTTTCCAAAGATCCCCTGAGTGCAGCGGGGAGACAAATGAAGAGATTCTCCATTTACTCACTGTGCTGAACTCTATTTTTTGGTTATATGCCACTCAGTTACTTACAAAGTAAGCAACTTAATATTTAGGGAGAATATTTTGAGTTCCTGATGTAGACTCTATCTGTTGGTATGAGAAGTTACTTTAGAATATCTTCTAGGATCATGGAGAAATCTTCAAGACTCTAAGTGGTATAAAAGGGGTAACGCAAAGAATCTATTACTGTCCTGGTCAAAGTTTCCTCTAGAAATAGTGCTGGTTGGGCAGCAAGAGTTAATTGTCTTGAGTCTACAGATATGGCCAAATGCCAACCTTCAAATAGAGGCATCTATCAAAATTCTTCAAATGAAGGCCTCATAGGTTGGTATATTGCCAGAACATCCAGGCAAATTTACTTTACCTTCTATGAGTAATCCAATTTTTATGAAACACCTAGAGGAAAATTTCAAGGAAACCACAAACCTCGGGGTTATTAATATTTCACTTCCAGAAAACTCTGCCTATACTTCTGATTAACTAATGGCTATGTGGCCAGCGAAAGGGCCCTAAAGAGATAGCATCTTTATGATAAATAGTCCAAGAAATTATGCATGCATTCTAAAGATGTTGGTAAGCTTCCTCCTTGATGATCCACATTCTCCCACATGCTTCTCTTTCAAGTGTGAACATCTCTTCTCTTGTCTCTTTAGACTTTCAGAATTCACAGGACTTGTCCTGTCTGCTCCCTCTGCCTTGGATTCCTCCTCTCAAAGATGGCTTTTATGAAGGGATATGATATTATGTATAGCTTCGTGAAAAATTGAAATCAGGGTGTTTTCCCCTTGGGACTAGGGGACAGGAACAAGGATAGGGGTGGGGAAGTTCTTCACACTTTAAACAATTGTGGAGAGAGATGGCATTTTTGAATAGTTAATACATCCATAGAGATCAAAAACCTTGCTTGTTTGTTTTGTATCACTTGAGAATTTTTATAAAAGATAAAAATAGCCAGGTCTGATGATGCATGCCTGTAATCCCAGCACTTGGGAGCACTTGGGAGGCTGAGACAGGACAGCCTCAGCAACTTGGTGAGGATCTCGGCAACTTAAGGAAACCTGTTTCAAAATAAACAATAAAATAAGGCTAGGGTTATAGTTCAGAGGTAGAATGCTCCTGGGTTCAATCCCCAGCACCAAAAATTAAATAAATAAATAAATAAATTAATTAATTAATTTAATAGTCTTAATCAAAAGGTAGCATATAGCTGGGTATGGTGGCACACACTTATAATCCTAGTACTTGGGAGGCTGAGACTGGAGGATCTGGGTTCGCGGCCAGCCTCAGCTACTTAGTGAGCCCCTCCACAATTTAGTGAGACTGTTTAAAAATAAAGAATAAAAAAATAGGGCTGGGGGTGTAGCTTGGAGGTAGAATGCCCCTGGGTTCAACTCCCAGTACCACAAAAAAAGGTATCATATTACATATTACATATACCATTCACATTTTACCATCTTCTCTATGCATCTTGAAGATCTTCACCAATCCATGGAAAGTATACTCATTCTCTTATCTTCACATCCACAAAGAATTCCATTTTATGAATATATTGCATTATTTACTGAATTTTCTACTTAAGACATTTGAGTTATTTCAGTCTTTTGCTGTTAAAAACAAGGATGCAATGAAGCAAGCTTTTATTTCATTTTAAACACGTGCAAATACATCGGTGGGAAATTTTCCCAAAAATGAGATTTCTGGGTCCAGGCATACGTGCATCTGTAATTTTACCATATATTGCCAAGTCCCCCTCCGCTGAACTCGAACCCACTTACGCTCCCACTGGTGATGTGTGGGAGTGCCTGTTTCCCCACAGCCTTGACAACAAAGTGTGTTATAATGAAAGGGTCTTAATCCTTATTAAACAAATTTCCAGGATTAGAAAGCTTTTGAGAAAGGAATTTGTTTTATATCTAAAAACCTTCTCCATCTTCTGAAACCACTTCCCTTGGGCAGAGACAACAAAGCAACACTCTCTATGTTCCAGGCACCGTGCCAAGGATTAGTTAGGGCCACAAAGGTAAATGTGTTGGGTTTTACCCACCTTCTCCTTCCCTGCCTCCCTCCCCTCACAGTATTCAACGCCTATTGATTTTATGTTTCAAGGTAGAAAGCTTATTAAACCCGTTTTCTCTCTATCCTGATGCGTGGGATTGCAACAGCTTCCTGACTGCTCCCCTGTCTCCTATTCCCCCAGCTCCAATCTGTGGTCTCTCTTTCCCTAAGTGATCTTTTTAAGATATGACAAAAATCTTGTTACCCTTGCTTATTCCTTTAGGGCTCCTCTTGGCTTATGGAACAATGTCTGAATTCCTTAGTCTAGCCCCTAAGGCCTTTCCAATCTCATGGTAACCCATCTTTTCAACTGCACCTCTGGAGCTCAACTCCAGTGGTGTGTATGAGCACTTTGTGTACGTCCCCCCTCCGCACATTTATCTGGCAACTTCTCTCCCCTTTTTTAACTTTCTTTTCTTTCTTTTTTTTTTTTGGGTACTGGGGATTGAACCCAGGGGCATTCTACCTCCAAGCCACACCCCCAGCCCTTTTTGTTTTTTGTTTTGAAACAGTTTTTGGCTAAGTTGCTGAGGCTGTCCTCAAGCCTGCGATCTTCCTGTCTCAGCCTCCCAAGTACTGGGATTACAGGTGTGTGCCACCACGCCCAGCCCTGTTTTAACTTTCATTTTAAGCACCATCTCCTTTCTGATATGTACAAGAAAGCTGCTCTAAACTCTGCCTTGCCAATCAGAATTCATTTTCATGCCTTCCTCTGAGACCTGTAATATTGTCCCATAGGCTTGTTTCCTTTATTCAGCTGTGGGTTCACTGAATAAGAGACTATTTTTTATTAATCTTTAGATATACATCGCTCAGAACCATGTCTGGTCAGAGATGCTTAAAAACTGTGTCAATTATATAATAATAATTAGTTGATAAAAGTTCTGGGCCCATTCCAAGAGAGTAAAGAGAAATTCCCTCAGCTTTCTGCTTGATGGAAATGGAAACGAACGACCTTGAATTCGATGAGCTTTCTGTCTGAGTCTGTTTTGTCACAAAAATGGATTTGAGTTCAGATACATGAATCCATCTAAGATCTGGGTAAGGCTGCAGAGAACAAGGCAGACTCTCACACAGGGGCAGAAGCTAGTTAAATTCTCACCTAGCCCACTTCTCTTCTTCCTGCACAAAGCCGGGTGGCCTCTCTCAGCTGCCCATGAATTTATAGGAGACCATGGACCGGGTTTAGGCCAATGGAATATGGAGGGAAGCATTGAATGCTACTTCTAGACTTAATGATCTCCTTTGAAATGTTCCATGTTCATTCTCTTCTCTCAGCCCTGCTTAGATGCAGAAAGTCTAGAGGAAAATTCTGAGGCTCTGGAAAATGGTGGAGTCGCCAGACACGGTAGCATACACCTGTAATCCTAGTACTTGGGAGGCTGAGACAGGAGGATTGCAGGTTTGAGGCCAGTCTCAGCATCTTAGCCAGACTCTCAGGAACTTAGCAAGAACCTGTTTCAAAATAAAAAATAAAAAGGGTTGAGGGTAATAGCTTAGAGGTAGAATGTCCCTGGGTTTAATTCCTAGTACCAGAGGAAGAAACAAAGAAGAAAGAGAGAGAGAGAGAGAGAGAGAGAGAGAGAGAGAGAGAGAGAAGAAAGAAAGAAAGAAGGAAGGAAGGAAGGAAGGAAGGAAGGAAGGAAGGAAGGAAGGAAAGAAAGAAAGAAAGAAAGAAAGAAAGAAAGAAAATGGTGGAGTAAGTATAAGAACCACTACATTACATGGAAAGCCACTAACCAAATATCCAATTGGTTTGTATTAAGATTAAGAAATAAGTCCTTCACTGTGTTTGTTTTAGAGGTTATTTTGTCCTAAAACATACACAATTGCAAACAACACACTCTATTCAATGTAATAGCTACTTGGGTTCCTCACCAGAAGAAAAAGAATGGTACATATACGTGCAAACAAAACTTGAGTCCGAAGCCGGGAGTGGTGGTGCACATTTGTAATCCCAGTACTTTGGGAGGCGGAGACCGGAGGATCGGGGTTCGTGGCCAGCCTCAGCTCTCTCTCTCTCTCTCTCTCTCTCTCTCTCTCTTTCCCTGTCTCTCTCTCTCTCTACTTAGTGAGGCCCTCCGCAACTTCGTGAGACCCGATTTCAAAATAAAGTATAAAAAATAGGGCCGGGGGTGTAGCGCGGAGGTAGAATGCCCCTGCGTTCAATCCCCGGTACTGCAAAAAAAAAAAAAATGAGTCTGGTAAAGGCAGCACGGTTTCCCTCCAGAGGCCACGCTAGAGGGAAGCCCCTGGGTGCTTTCCAGGACATTGCTGTGTGGCCGCACATGGCGAGGGGACTGATGGCGCTTGTTCAGGTGTCATGGTGCCTGATTCTAAGGGATCATGTCCTTTTTTTTTTTTTTTGTGGTACTGGGGATTGAACCCAGGGACATTCTACCTCTGACTACACCCCCAGCCCTATTTTATTTTTTATTTTGAAACAGGGTCTCACTAGGTTGCTGAGAGTCTTGTTATGTTGCTGAGGCTGGTCTCAAACCTGCAATCCTCCTGTCTCAGTCTCTCAAATACTGTGATTACAAGCATGCACCACCACGCCCGGCTAGATCATGCCATTTTAATAAATACATTCTCTCCAAATCAGTAATGGCTGCTCTTTCTGTGCAGAACCCACTTCCATTCTCCCCTCCACCGGTACTTTATCCCTGTATGAACACCTTGGCTTCCCTTCTTTTTACAGGAGTCCGAGTCCGAATTCCCAGGAGAAAGCTCATTGCTTCGAGTTCAGTGCCACCATAACTCCTGCTTCTCGGGGTCAGAATATTGGAATAGATTTGTCAAGATATTCTTCAAGTACAGCATTTGTCTGTTTTTTACTACATGAGGTTTTTAGCACAAATTGACTTAGAAGTTATTTCTGGAATCTGTGTTTTTACTAGGCACCATACTCACAGGTTGTTTTTTTCTTCTGACTGTACTCAGAACTTCAGAACCTTATCCAGACTTGTGACAAAAATAATCTGCATACCGGTGAATCGAACACATGTCGCAAGCTTAGTCTTCTCTGCTGGGCTCCAGATGAATCTGTGTACCTGGCTGCTCACGCAGTGTCCTCACCTTGAATATATAACTGATGTCTCTCACTTCATATTGGATTTCTGATACTACTCCTGCTCCCAGACTTCCTCATCTTAAGTCAGTAGCAATTCCAAACTTCTGGTTCAGTACCTTAGGTAAAAAACCTTTGGTGTTTCTTCTCTCCTTCATAACCTTCCAGTCTCATGGCAACAAGTCCAGAAGAGGAATCTGAACACTTCTCACCACTTTCACTGTGACAAACTTTGCCCAAACACTGCTGTTTTCTACCAGAACCAGCACAGTAGATTTCTGTGGGATTTCTCCTTCTCCAATTGCCTGTTTTCACCTCATTGTCCAGTAGACTACCCATGCCAGCTTGTTAAAATGTGAGGCAGATAACGTCATCCCTCCACTGCCCAACACTGTTTTTACAGCTCTATGTCTACTTTAGTCAGGCAGGTCAGGCTCTGTTGCTGAAACAAATGCACCCTCACCATCTCAGTGGCTTGAGGCAGCAGCCAGATAGTTCTTGTCTAGTTCTATGTGGTATACTTGAATTTGAAGGTCATGGCAGTAGGGCAGAGACATATGGAGAAAGTGGTGTTTCGTTCCTGTGTTGGCCTGGACGTGATATACAACCCTTCTGCTCATGGCCCATTGTTTATGGCGAGGTACCCAGCGTGAGCCCGGCTGCAAAGGTGACTGGGATATGTAGAAGAGCGCAATGTTATTCTGTGAGTACTAACTCTCTTGGACACACCATTCCCTTTAGAGGAAAAGCCAAGTCCTTAGGAGGAACTACCAGGACTTCCAGAATCTTCATCTTCTCACATCCTCTCCTCTCTGCCTTCGAACTTTCTGCCATATTCCCAACATTTTCCTCTTCAATTCCACTGCTCTAGTCTTGCTGGCCTCCAGTCTATTCCTTGCCCGAGTTGGGGACACTCTTGCATAGGGAACCTCTCCTGCTCATTCTTCCTGGAAGGCTCTTTCCCCTGATATCTGCATGCTTCGAGTGCAGCCTCACTTCTGTCTGATTGCAGTTCAAAATTCACCCTGCACACAATTCATAGTAGCCAAATTATGGAACCAATTTAGGTGTCCATCAACAGATGAATGTATTACAAAACTATGGGACATACACACAATGGAATTCTACTCAGCAATAAAGAAGAACAAAATTATGTCATTTGCAGGAAAATGAATGATCCTGGAGAACACTATGTTAAGTGAGAGTAGCCAGTCAAAGAAAGTGAAGGGTCATGTGTTTTCTCTCATGTGTGGAAGCTAGGGAGTAATCGGGATACAAGAGGGACTTCAGATAATGGGGGGAAACCCCAGTGGAGTGAGGGAGGTGATCTAGGGGAGGGGGAAGGGGGAAAGGGATAATTAAAGAAGGAAATACTTCCATTGATATTATGTACATATGTGAGAATACCAATGCCAATCTCAATATCATGTATGGGGAAAGGGGAGTGTGGGGAGGGAGCCAGGGGGAAGCCCACCAAGTGCTGTGTGCATGTATGTCCCTATCATTCTGAACTACATTGTGATGTGAGACTATAATACACCAATAAAAGTGTAAATAAAAATTCACCCTGCAGCACCTGCCTGGACGTTTCAGATCCCCCTTCCTTGCTGGTATTATGCCCCCTTCATTAGCACCAATATTATGTAACATACGTATTTTGCTTACTTATTTTTTCACTAATTATCTCTTCCACCGAATATAAGCTTCTTGAGGTCAGATCTTGTTCCAACATCGAGGAAGAGCTTGGTACAAGTTTGGGATGCAAATATTCATTGAATGCATGAACAGACCACTCCTTTTTGAACTATCTTATATTCTCCTTTATCCCTGCCCTCACTCTCAATGATACCCTTTTAGACCTCTGAGTTTAGCAACCTTCAGGCCAGACACGAATCAACACCCTTCAACGTATGTCTGTGAGAAAAACACTATAAGAAAATCAATTCAATTTTGCAGACATACCTTATGAATGATGAAACAATATGTCATATACAGACAGCATGATATTCAACTACTGCTCTGTGTCTGCCTATCTCTCAAATATTTAGCCCAAATCTAATTTAAATATTTTTCTAGTTTGCTCCTATGCAGAATAGAACCCATTCTGTGTGTGTGTGTGTGTGTGTGTGTGTGTGTGTGTGTGTGTATGTGTGTGTGCCTCTCTCCCTCTCTCTCTCTTTTGCTCGACAGTCACCTAAACTTTTGAAGAATAAGACATCTTTCAACCTTGCAGCTCTACGTCATGCGCACAACTCCTCTGACGTGCCTTCCAGCTGCAATTTCACATTCCAAGAATTATTTTTAATCACTTCTGCTGCTTGTTATTGGAGAATAAAAGCATACATGTGGACAGAGCCAGCTGGAGGTAGGAAGTGAAATTGTGGTCTAGGTTCTTCCGCAAGAAGGATTGTTCTGCTGGGAGCTGCCCTCATTTAGTGAGGGATGGTTAGTACCTACCATTGGTTTCCTAGCAACACAAAGCTTCCCTGCTGCTAGGACGCAGGGTCATTTTTGTATCTTGTCTTCATTTGCTCTTGGACTCTGTGAGGAGAAATTATTCTGGAAAACTCCCAGAACAGAGTATATATTGAAAAAGGTGTATGTGAGGTGAAAGTGGGGGAGACAGGCAGGGTGTGCATTTGAAGGGGGAGATGGAGAAAAAGGAGAGGAGGGGAAGAGGAATGACATCAAGGGATTACAGAAAGGTGTCTTAATGCAAATGCCAGAGGGATCAGAAGACTTGTAGGAGTGCGGATTTTCATCGTAGTCTAAACCGTTTCCTCTAATAGAGGCCAAGACAAGTGATGTTCATTTGCCGGTTTACAGCTTATTTTGTTGGACAAATCTATTGAATAAATAAGCACCATGCACCTCTATTTTCCTTTCCTTTTATGAGTGTAATCTACAGACTTTCCCTGTCTCAGTTCTGCAGATCTTTTACAAGATAGCTATGTCTAAATGTCATTTCCTGCTTGCCTCTATTTCCCTCCCAGAGAAGGGAAAAGAAGACACACCAATTTGGAGACCTATCCCAGGTCTGACTTCTTGCTTTGACATTCACCTATTAGCCATGAGACATTTCAAATCATTTAATCTCCTGAAATTTCATTTTCTTCCATGAAAATAGGGATAGTAGCAACCATGTGTGCAGCTGTTCCTCGTCCCCTAAGCAGGATCTCTGCTCCTTTCTTTATTAACACTTCCCTGATTTTGTTTGGTACAGCTTTAAAAGAAGAAAAACTCAATTTTCCAAGGTTTCAGGATGGCTATACAATAGTCTGGCCAATTAGATGAACACAAGTCCACTTGGTGGAACTTCCAGGAAAGAGTATTTTTCTGATAAAAAGGAACTGATTCATTTGAAGTGAATCTTTGACCCCTTGTCAGCCTCCTCCTTCAAAGTTGGAACTCAGAAAAAATGCCCAGAGGTATGGCAATGATTTTGAGACCAGGAGGATAAGACCTGTCCACTGAGGCTGGTGGGGTACAAACATGGCAAGAGCCCAAATTCTTGAATTCCTCCAGTGGCTGTCCTCATTGTCTGGATCCAGGTGAGTTTTAACATGGCAAAAATAAAATCCTTATTTTGAAGGTACCCTTTACTTAAAAACAAAACAAATAGCACCCCAAAACCACAACTGCCATGGTTCCTTCTAAACAGGTAGGAATCTTTTGTAGAGCAAATAATGTATTGATTTGGTAAACTCTGATTTGCTTACATTAGGGTTTCTTTAAAATGTCCAAGTCCATATTTAGTTATTTGAAAAGAATCTTGCTTTAATGGTCATGATCTCAAAATGCTTCATTTAAAAACTTATAAATCAGGGATTTTAATTATTATATTACCAATGCAAATAGGTTCTTTTAAAAAACTTCAGGGCCTTTCGCCATGAGTGCATTTCTGTCTTATTTCATGGTGTGTGTGCACTGGAATGAATTCAATATCTCTATGGTGTTTCAGGTCCTTCTTTTTTAGCCCACATTAAAGCAGATAATAATAATTTATGATGGCTGGAAGTTTCCATAAAAGCAAGAGAAACGAGTCTCAGTCACCGAGTGGTCTATTGTAAAATATTTTGAGCATGCTTCGTGGAAGGAGCGACTTCTCAGCTCCGAGCATTCTGGTCTGTCATTCCGTCACTGCCTTTCTTTTGTAGCTTCAGGGTTCTATTAAATATTTTTTATATCCTGTTATGTCTGTGTTTATGCTTGGTAGCTTATATTGGGGATCACCCTTATATCTTATCAGAAAATAATCTCTATTGATGCTATTTTAAGACCTTTTAATATTAATATTTGCTTTTTATTTTGTTGATGTTACCTGCGTATCAACATCTCCTATAAGTAAATGGAATTGGATAATCACATTCATATAAAAATAATTCTCTATTTAGGCAATTTGCAGGCATACATTGTTCTTTAAGTTAGATACACTCTTATCCCCAAATTAACAATTGTAAGCCTGATGGGATTTAGATTTAAGGAGATAGGATGAATAGATAAGGAAGAATGTGGTATTACACACAATGGAATTTTACTCAGCCATAAAGATGAACAAAATTATGTCATTCACAGGAAAATGGATGGAACTAAACAACATTATGTTAAATGAGATCAGCCAGTCTCAGAAAGTCAAGGGTCATATATTTTCTCTCACATGTGGAAGCTAGAAGAGAAAATAGGAAACAAAAGGGACTTCAGATAAATGAAAGAGACAAAGAGAATAGTAAAAAGGGCTTGGGGGAGAGAGAAGAGGAGGAGAAAAAGAAGGACTGATGAAGGAAAACGTTCAAATAATGCTGTACCCACATATGAAAGTATCCCTTCCAATCTCATTAACACGAGGGCTGGGGTTCAGAGGGAATCACACAAGTGCTGTGTGCATGTATGTCTATATCACATTGAACCTGTGATGTACAATTACAAGGCACCAATGAAAGTATATTGGAAGCCGGGAGTGGTGGCGCACGCTTGTAACCCCAGTACTTGGGAGGCGGAGACTGGAGGATCGGGGTTCACGGCCAGCCTCAGCTACTTAGTGAGGCCCTCCGCAACTTCGTGAGACCCGGTTTCAAAATAAAATATAAAAAAAAATAGGGCCAGGGGTGTAGCTCGGAGGTAGAATGCCTCTGTGTTCAATCCCTGGTACTGCAAAAAAAAAAAAAAAAAATTGGAAAAATACAGAAAAAAAATTTAAAAAGCTCCTTGTCCTCCTTCTCCTTCTCCTTCTCCTTCTCCTTCTCCTTCTCCTTCTCCTTCTCCTTCTCCTTCTCCTTCTCCTCCTCCTTCTCCTCCTCCTCCTCCTCCTCCTCCTCCTCCTTTTTTTTTGGGGGGGTTAATTTATTTGTTTGTTTGTTATCTGGAAATGAACTCAGAAGCACTCTACCACTGAGTTACATCCCCAAACTTTTTAAATTTTTATTTTGAGACAGGGTGTCTCTAAATCCTGAGGCTGGCCTCAAACTTGTGATCTGCCAGCTTCGGCCTCCTCAGTTGATGGGATTACAAGGTGTGTGCACAAACGATGGATTTCATCGTACCCAGTGAAAAAAGATTTTTAATAAAACAAATCATATTCAGTGTTTATCAGTGCTTCTTCAAGCATTGATAGTGAAGGAACATACATAGTTTTTAAAGAAAAAATTATAATTTATCACAAAGATTTCTGCAAAATATAATCAAAATGTATTACCAGAAAAATAAAGTAGAAAAACCAGATGTACAAAATACAAATCCAAATCCTAATAACTCATTCTTAGGACAAATAGAAAATTACTCTCTAATTGCTAAAAAAACCCCCAACTTTCTAAATGTTTACTCTTACTTTTTATACTTATCTATTTAAGTGCTGGCAACAATTGCAGAGCATCCTAGTCTGTGAATCACACTTTAAATTGCATTGATGTATTCTCATGCTAATTTAATTGAAGAGAGAAAGTTCAATGAAATGAGAACACTGTTATACTGATCATGCAAGAGTTTATTTTTGTTCAATCCATCTCTTAACATTTTCCTAGCCTTAAGAGTTAAACACTATTATTTTGTGTGTTCTTATCTAAGTCAGAAGTAATCTTTCTACTATACCAAATTGCATGACACTCTTTGCCTGAACACATTTTCTCTGTTATCATTAAACATGCAGCCTCATCTCACTAACCACACTGTGAGTATTCTATGACTTATACTCATGATTTTTTTCTTTTTCTGCTGGGCCCTCTACCCAGTGCCATGAAAGGGCCTGGTGGACTGGCAGAAGCCTGCTCTGTAGTACCGGGCCTCTCCCACGTGGCAGTAATTCAGCATATTAATGGCAAAGATGGCGCTGGCGAATTCCTCAGGGGGAGGTCCCGCAGGTAGTCCCGGAGGTAGCCTCAGGAGGGCTGTGATAGGTAGTTACCTCCTTCCGTACTCACAGACGACAGG
>PVJS01052358.1:0-13640 GCA_004027185.1 Glis glis
GTGGTGGCACATGCTTGTAATCCCAGTACTTGGGAGGCTGAGACCGGAGGATCCGGGTTCGCGGCCATCCTCAGCTACTTAGTGAGCCCCTCTGCAACTTAGTGAGACCCTGTTTCAAAGTAAAGAATAAAAAATTGGGCTGGGGGTGTAGCTCGGAGGTAGAACGCCCCTGGGTTCAATCCCCGGTACCGCAAAAAAAAAAAAATTAGACAGTAATTAATAGGTGATAACCATGTAGACAGGTCCCCTAAGCACAGCCCATCACTATTCATTTCACTTGGCAGTGTGCCTTCGAGAGAGACGGGGCGCCCAACTGCCTGCCCCCCAAGAGTCAGTTAATAATGATGAAGCGGCGGCTGATCCAGGTCTGGCCGGATTGCAGGCTCACTCCTGTCACTGAGCCCAGCGGAGCGGCTCTCCCGGCCTTGAAGGGTAATTGTCAAGCTCCTCTGTCTTCGTCAGTAAGAGAGAAGATGTGCCGTCAAGCAGGGCAGCGGCTACCCCTCTTGTCTAACAGTCTCCATTTTTAATTGGCCAATTCTTATCCCTCAGGGAAGACAGACACTTCATGGGCTTCTCCTCTGGAATGGTGTCACTGGGGGTTGCAAGTGGCATTGTTTTCTGAGACAAATATAGCCGGGAAATGGTTCCCCAAAGAGAAGGGACCTGCCATCCACACTCCAAATGTGATCAGATCGGATGACAGATGCCACTGTCCCAACGCGCTCTTGCCTCTCGGCCACTTCCCAAAATTCAGGTTAGAGAAAGGCCCAGTGTCATTTCCAAGAAAAAAGGGTTGAAGCCAACACATCAGTGGGTTAGCTGAACAGGGGAGGGGTTCCACGCTGCCCCAAATATAGATTTTCTTTTTTTTTTTTTGCGGTACCAGGGATTGAACCCCTGGGGCATTCTACCTCCGAGCTACACCCCCAGCCCTATTTTTTATTCTTTATTTTGAAACAGGGTCTCACTAAGTTGCAGAGGGGCTCACTAAGTAGCTGAGGCTGGCCGCGAACCCGGATCCTCTGGTCTCAGCCTCCCAAAAGTACTGGGATGACAAGCGTGAACCACCTCACCCAGCTAAGAGTATAGATTTTCAACTGGGCTGCTTGGTGAAAATGTGCGGGCTTAGTACCCCACCCTGATCTATGCAGTCAGAATTTCCAGAGGAAGGGCCTAGAAATCCACGTTTACATACTAACTCAAGAAATGCTTGATAGATTTCACTCTGTTTTATTTATTGATTTTTAAATTGACCCATAAAATTATATGTATTATGGGGTCCCATGTGACGTTTTGATACATGTATACATTATAAAATATTCAAATCAGAAGAAATATGTTGATCACTTCAGACATTTATTTCTTTATAGTGAAAATATTCAAAATCCTTCCTTCTGATCTTTTTTTTTGATACTGGTGATTGAACCCCAAGATGCTTTACAATTGAGTTATACTCCCAGCCCTTTTAATTATTTTATTCTGAAACACAGTCTTTATTAAATTTCTGAGGCTGGCTTCGAACTTGCGATCCTCCTGCCTCCGCCTCTTGAGTAGCTGGGATTACAGGCGTGTACCACCGCTATGCCCAGCTCCCTCTAGATTTTGCAATATACAATACATTCTGTTATCTACAGACACCCTACTTACTGTGCAATAGTCCATCAGAACTTTTATTTTTCCTATTTAACTGTAACCTAGATAGAGCTGGGCGTGGTGGTGCATGCCTGTAATCCCAGTACTTCGGAGGCTGAGACAGGAGGACGACAAGTTTGAGGACAGCCTCAGCAATTTAGCAAGACTCTGTTTCAAAATAAAAAAATAAAAAGGGCAGGGGGTACAATGCCCCTGGGTTCAATCCCCAATATCCCCCCAAAATTAACCTAGATGGAACACTGTTTATTGGAAACGATTGATGGATTTCATTCTATTTTAAAACATATCTGAACCATCTCCCTTAACAGATAAAGAATTCAAATCCAGTTTTCTCTCAAAAAGACTAAGAATCTTAGGATGTTCAAAGCCGAAAGAAATAATTTATATCAATTTTCTCATTTTACACTTGAGAAGACAGGGACACACAGATATCATGTTTAGTATCTTCACTTAAAGAAAATCACATACTTTGAAAATCAAGCCATTGCTTTATAAAAGTTTGCTAATAAATCGAGATGAAACCGGGCGTGATGGCACACGCTTGTAATCTCAGTACTTGGGAGGCTGAGATCAGAAGATCCAGGTTCGCGGCCAGCCTCAGCTACTTAGTGAGGCCCTCCGCAACTTAGTGAGACCCTGTTTCCAAATAAAGAAGAAAAAATAGGGCTGGGGGTGTAGCTCGGAGATAGAATGCCCCTGGGTTCAATCCCCAGTACCACAAAAAAAATTAAAAAATTAAAAATAAATAAAAATAAATTGAGACGAGCCAGGCGTGGTGGCGCAAGCTTATAATCCCAATACTTGGGAGGCTGAGACAGGAGGATCGGAGGTGCGAGGACAGCCTCAGCAAGTAGTGAGACTCTCATCAACCTAGTGAGACCCTGTTTCAAAATAAAAAGTAAAAAGGGCTGGGGCTGGAGCTCGGAGGTAGAATGCCCCTGGGTTCAATCCCCAATACCACAATAAATAAATTAATTAGTTAATATGAACTCAGCCAAACCACAGCTGGGCAGAAATGACCACCCCAACCCTCCAAACCTGCATTTCACTCGCAGTCAGTCAACAGACATTTTCCCTGGGAACTCATAGCCATGGAGCCGCTCATGTTTTCTCCAATCTGAGGCAACCATCATAATTTATGAAGCACCAAGGAGCAAAGTACTGCCAACGAAATTACAAAATGCCACCGATGGCGGGCCGTATTTCAATTTTTGCCACATTAACACGGAGAAAATTAGACATCTTAGAATTGATGAAATATGGGTATTGCACGGAAATAATGCCTCAATTTATACGACTCTTGCAAGAACGGAGTGTGGAGAGCTCCCTGCTGCAATAATTAACAGGTCAGAAAGGACCTGTGGCACATCTCGTTCCCACCCATTAATAGACATTAATAGACCGCGGTCTGACATATTTGCCATTAGCATATGATGGGTTAATCAAAAGGGTGCACGAAGCAAGAAATCATACAAAAATATTCATACATATTTAAAGGCGAGAGAAGGGAGAGGGAGAGAGAGTTCATTCTTTCACCCGTTTTTATTTTTTGTTTTGTTTTGTGGTACCGGGGATTGAACCCAGGGGCATTCTACCTCTGAGCTACACCCCCAGCCCTATTTTATTTTATTTTATTTTTTGCAGTACCAGGTATTGAACGCAGGGGCGTTCTACCTCCAAGCTACACCCCCAACCCTATTTTATTTTATTTTTTTGCAGTACCAGGGATTGAACGCAGGGGCGTTCTACCTCTGAGCTACACCCCCAGCCCTGTTTTTTATTCTTTATCTGGAAACAGGACCTCACTAAGTTGTGGAGGGCCTCACTAAGTAGCTGAGGCTGGCCGCGAACCCAGATCCTCCGGTCTCAGCCTCCCAAGTACTGGGATCACAAGCGTGCGCCACCACGCCCAGCTTATTTTTTAATTTGAAACAGGGTCTTGCTGAGTTGCTGAGGACCTCACTAGGTTGCTGAGGCTGGCCTCGAACCTGCGATCCTCCTGTCTCCACCTCCCAAGTACTGGGATTACAGGTTTACAGGTGCGTGCCAGCCACCATGCTCGGCTCACCCAGCTTTTAAAGTACGCTGAGAACTTTTGTTGAGCCGAGGGTCCCTGTTTGGGCTTTTATAGGCTGTTTCTTGATATAAACCATACTTATAACTCAGAGTCTATGATTTCCAATTTGGGAAATTTATTTGAAATGGAGTGATAAAGACACTCGCAAAGCAATTGGAGTGCATTACGTTTTTATGACGTCTTTTTATATTTTACAGTCTTTACCTGCACCTGACTTAACAGCAGTTTTTAAGCCATTGGCCTTTACTGCATCCTCCTAATGGATTCAAATGAGTATTTTTAAAAAATAGCCATTCTTTCCCCCCCCACTTATATGTCATTGGTTCACATAATATTTAATTAAATTATATTAGTGTAGTAACAAGGTAACTTGGTATAAGCAGTTCTGAGAAAAAACAACAGGTTATTAAAATGTCCACCACTCGTGGTGGGACAGTAGTAATAAGATGGACACCAGCTCTCAGCCTAACTCGAACCCGAACCCATGATTCTCAGTGTCCTCTGCAGAAATGAGCGAGTGTGACTTCTTTCTTTTTCCTTTTTCTTTCTTGGTTTTTGTGTGTGTGTGTGTGTGTGTGTGTGTGTGTGTGTGTGTGTGTGTGTGTGTTACTGGGAACTGAACCCCCGGTCCCTTTTTATTTTTTTATTTTGAAACAGGGTCTCACTAAGTTGCTGAGGGTCTCGCTAAGTTGCTGAGGCTAGCCTCGAACCTGCCATCCTCCTGTTTCAGCCTCCCAAGTGCTGGGATTATGGGTGTGCCTCACCACGCCCGGCTTGGAGTGTGAATTCTGAAGTGAGGTTGTAAAACAGAGGGTGACCAACTTGCTGTTCCTCTCTGGTCCCCCACTCTGGGGACTGTCACGAGGTTCCTTGAGCCACACTATGGGGAGGTCCACATGGCCTCCTGCCCACACCCGCTGGGACCTGACCAGACACACAAATGGAGCATCTTGAACCTGTGTCCTCCAGACCCTCTGAGGCCTTTAGAAGACGCAAAGGAGAGGCTGAGATAGGAGGATCTCAAGTTCAAGGCCAGCCGGGGCAATTTCTTGAGACCCTGTCTTAAAATAAAAGTAAAGTACTTGGAAGGCTGAGTCAGGGGGGTAGCAAGTTCAAGGCCAACCTGGGCCACGTAGCGAGACCCTGTTTCCCATTAAAAAGTAAAGTACTGGAGAGGCTGAGACAAGAGGATCTCAAGTTCAAGGCCAGCCTCTGCGACTTAGTGAGAACTTGTCTCTAAAAGGGGGCGGGGTGGGATGGGGAGGTAGCTCAGTGGGTTCAATCCCCGGTATCTTGAGGGAAAAAAGCGAGTTGGCCTTGTACACAAATGGAAGTTGGGGAGAAAGGCAGATGTGGGGATCCAAGCCCACCTGTGCAGCAACAGCCCCATGATGGCCAGCGGTGCTCCCGGCCCGTCCTCCCACCAACACAGTGGGTCCCAGGGGAGACCTTCAGTCCCCCGTGCCTTCCTCTCTCCCTGCGACACATTTTGACTTCAAAGGTCTACACTAGGTAGTGGCCGGCCCTTGGAATCCTCAGGCGGGTAAGAATAGGTCTCTGAGTCTCAACACAGAAATTTGTTTTACAACAAGCCAGGCGTGGTGGCGCACGCCTGCAATCCCAGTACTTGGGGAGGCTGAGATAGGAGGATCGCAGATTCGAGGACAGTCTCAGCAGATAGTGAGACTCTCATGAGCCTAGTGAGACCCTGTTTCAAAATGAAAATAAAATAGGGCTGGGGGTGTAGCTCACAGGTAGAATGCCCCTGGGCTCCAACCCCAGTACCGAAAAAAGAAAAAAAGAGAAATTTGTTTTATGACAAAAGAAAATGAGGACCTAGGAAACACGGAGGATGGGTTCAGAAAATGCCTACGTATCAAAACATCCAATCTGGTCCACCTTCATGCGCCAAGAAAACCAATTAGCAGAAACTTATGGGCATTGCACTCAAAGCCTCTGGTAAGGGGTTTGCTAAATAAAATCTGATTTGTAGCCCGGTGCACACCTGCAATCCCAGTACTTGGGAGGCTGAGACAGGAGGATCACAGATTCGAGGCCAAAGCTCAGTAATCTAGTGAGACTCTGTTTCCAAACAAAAAATAAAATAGGGCTGGAGGTGTAGCTCAGAGGTAGAAAGCTCCTGGGTTCAATCTCCAGTACCACACACACACACACGCGCGCACACACACACACACACACACACACACACACACACAGAGTTTTGTGAAACACACATGTGGGTAAAGTATTTTAATATTGGGCCTATAATACCTCAAAATTACCCAAGACCAAGTGTGGTTTTTTCTTTTCTTTTTTTGTGCTTCTGGGGATTGAACCCAGGGTCCATCTACCTCTGAGCTACACCCCCAGTCCTATTTTATTTTTTATTTTGAAAAAGGGTCTCACTACATTCCTGAGGGTCTCACTACGTTGCTGAGGCTGGCCGCGAACCTGCGATCCTCCTGTCTCAGCCTCCCAAGTACTGGGTTTACAAGTGTGCGCCACCACGCCTGGCTTACGACTCACTTTTAGCAGACCACTATGCCTAGCCTTGATATTCATATTCATGACTGTCATGGCGACAAGCCTCCATTTGTTCTCAGCATCTCTCTTACCGCGGTAGGTCCTGGGCTGGGGTGCAGCTCCTCGGAAGAGCGCATGCTCAGCACATGTCAGACCCTGGGCCCCATCCCCCGCGCCAAAAACAAAGGAAGAAAAACGCATCTAAGGAAGGTTCTAGTGCTTGGACTAGGGAAAGCTCATGTGATAATAGAGCTGCTCTCCCCTGAGAGTGGAGGCCCAGCTCCTGGAGGACCAGGTGCTGCCCCTGCCGCCCAACGCACCCCCAAACTCTTCATTTACCGCTCGCTCTCCACGCTGCACTCTGACTAGATCAGGAGAAACCAAATGGAAAGGGGGGGGCTACCAAATGGCCCCACGAATCCTGGACCGCTTTCCCTGCCTCCGTCAAGGCTACAAAAATAGATAACCAAATTTTTGAGGGGGTGGGGGAGAGGGAGGCAGAAAAAATCATCTATTTTAAAGATTCTTTCCATCCTTTCACAATCGCGGTGAGCTTCCCAAGGGCCCCAATTTTGATATTTCCACCACCACCTTCTGCCCCTGTTTTTGGATTCCTTCCACGTCTAATTCTGATCTTTCTTGTTCGCTGAATAGATCTAGCCAAGGCAAAGAGACAATTAGATGGCATAAGCATGAATGAGATTTAGAAAAAAAAAAAAGGAAAAGGAAAAAGATTCCTTATAAATAACTCCCCACAGAAATCTTGAAATAACCGCGGACAAAGAGTTGTCATCCAATTTACAATACTAACAATGTGAAGACCAGAAAACAAAAATAAAAATAGTGGGCCAGGCAGTAGCTATTCCTGAATCCTTCGGGAAATTAAAAATAGGCATGGTCTCATCTCATGGGCGGCAGCAACCTAAAGATTTATTTGCTTAACATTTCGAGGTCTTACCAGTAATATTTTTTTTTCTTGGTACTGGGTATTGAAACTAGGGGGTTCGACCTCCGAGCTATACCCCCAGGCCTTTTATTTTCTTTCTTTTTCTTTTTGCAGTATTAGGGCTGGAACCCAGGGGCATTCTACCTCCAAGCTACCCCCCAGCCCTATTTTTTTATTCTTTATTTTGAAACAGGGTCTCACTAAGTTGCGGTGGGCCTCACTAAGTACTCGAGTCTGGCCACGAACCCGGATCCTCCCGTCTCTGCCTCCTGAGTACTGGGATTACAAGCCTGTGCCACAACGCCCGATTATTTTCTTTATTATGAAACACGATCTCACTAAGTTGCTGAGGCTGGACTCGAACCTGTGCTCCTCCTGTCTCAGTCTCCCAAATATTGGGATTCCAGACCTAGGCCGTCATGCCCAGCTCCAGTACATAACTTGTGTGTGTGTGGGGGGGGGGGATTGAGCCATTCTACCTCTGAGCTACACCCCCAACCCTAATTTTTGAAACAGGGTCTCACTAAGTTGCTGAGGGCCTCGCTAAGTTGCTGAGGCCGGCCTTGAACTTGCAATCCTCCTATCTCAGCCTCCCAAGTGCTGGGATGATGGGTGTGCGACATCACGCCCGGCTCCCTAAGAGTCTTCTAATCTTCAGCCAAGTTCTTAATTTATCATCATGAAATGCCCGCGGCAGAGTAAGTCTAGCAGCCGCTCGCTACTGTCCAGCTCACCCATGGCAGGGACGCAGTACGCGTCCAACAGCTTCAGCCAAGGGAGGCGACAACTTAGAAAGAGATGAGCCAGAAGGCTGCAGATCCAGAGCGCTGGCTCCTCAGAGATCAGAAAAGCAGAGCTTTGGTCACGGCCAGCTGAACTGCGGGGGTGTGGTGGACCCTGTCCCATGCTTCCCAAATCTAACACTCACCAACAGGCACCAACACAGACCCGTAAGAACACGCGTGTGCACAGGCAGAACAGTAGTGAGCGACACCCCTGCAGTGACGCTGAGCCTGGGTGCACAGGTGCATGATCTAAGGCACCTCTCACTCCTTTCTTTTTTTTTTTTTGTGGCACTGGGGATTGAACCCAGGGGCGTTCTACCTCCGAGCTACACCCCCAGCCCGATTTTTTATTCTTTATTTTGAAACAGGGTCTCACTAAGTTGCGGGGGCCTCACTAAGTAGCTGAGGCTGGACGCGAACCCGGATCCTCTGGTCTCAGCCTCCCAAGTACTGGGATGACAAGCGTGCGCCACCACACCCAGCTCGCTCCTTTCTTATCAGATGCTGTGGTCTATCTCAGAAGCAGGCTAAATCAGCAGAAACTAAACGCAGTGTTTTTCATCGAGAGCTTGTCCTCCTACTTGCTGTCAATCCATAATACAGAGCCGAGTCTAGTGTGTGGACACTAATTAGAAAACATGCAGGAGCAGGGCGTGGTGGCGCACGCTTGTAATCCCAGTACTTTGGGAGGTGGAGACCGGAGGATCCGGGTTCGCGGCCAGCCTCAGCTCACTCTCTCTCTCTCTCTCTCTCTCTCTCTCTACTTAGTGAGGCCCTCTGCAACTTTGTGAGACCTGGTTTCAAAATAAAGCATAAAAAAATAGGGCCGGGGGTGTAGCGCGGAGGTAGAACGCCCCGGGTTCAATCCCCGGTACCGCAAAAAAAAAAAAAAAAAAAAAAAGAAAACATGCAGGGACATTCATGGCCAGCAACTAGTTCACAGGATAGGAGGAGTTAAGAGCGAGTACAGTCAACTCGACTTCTCAGAGCCTCGCCCTCTCCAGCAGTGGCTCAGTGTGGGCAACACCACCCTCATTAAGAAATGGTCTCAGAGCCGGGAGGCTGAGACAGGAGGATCACAGGTTTGAGGCCAGCCTCAGCAACTTAGTGAGGCCCTCTGCAATTGAGTGAGACCCCGTTTCAAAATAAAAAATAAGCTGGGAGTGGTGGTGCACACGTGTAATCCCAGTACTTTGGGAGGCAGAGACCGGAGGATCCGGGTTCATGGCCAGCCTCAGCTCTCTCTCTCTCTCTCTCTCTCTACTTAGTGAGGCCCTCCGCAACTTCGTGAGACCCGGTTTCAAAATAAAGTATAAAAAATAGGGCCGGGGGTGTAGCGCGGAGGTAGAACGCCCCTGGGTTCAATCCCCGGTACCGCAAAAAAATAAAATAAAATAAAATAAAATAAAAAATAAAATAGGGCTGAGGATGTAGCTCAGAGGTAGAACGCCCCTGGGTTTAATCCCCAGCACCACAAAGAGAGAGAGAGAGAGAGAGAGAGAGAGAGAGAGAGAAGAAGAAGAAGGAGGAGGAGGAGGAGGAGGAGGAGGAGGAGGAGGAGAGAGGAGGAAAGGAAGGAAGGAAGGAAGGAAGGAAGGAAGGAAGGAAGAAAAAATAATCTATTTTAAAGATTCTCTCCATCCTTTCACAATCTCAGTGAGCTTCCCAAGGGCCCCAATTTTGATATTTCCACCGCCACAGAGAGAGAGAGAGAGAGAGAGAAGCAGAAGAGGACGAGGAGGAGGAAGAGGGAGGAGGAAAAGAAGGAAGAAAGGAGAGAAGGAAGGAACGAAGGACCTTTGGGTCAAATGCAGTGGCGCACACCTGCCCCTCTCAGTACCTGGGAGGCTGAGACAGGAGGAACACAGGTGTGAGGGCAGCCTCAGCGACTTAGCAAGACCCTCAGCAATTCAGAGAGACTGTTTCAAAATAAAAAAGGACTAGAGGTATAGCTTGGAGGTAGAATGCCCTTGGGTTCAATCCCCAGTATCAAAAAAATTAAAAATTAAATGAAAATTTTAACAAGGGCTGGGGGTATAGCTCAAAGGTAGAACACTCCTGGGTTCAATCCCAGTGCCAAGAAAAAAAAATAAAAAGGAAACAATCTTTGAAAGAACCGACATGCCACGCTCACATGTAAAACATCCCGCAGGTAAGTAACAGCCTTTGAGAGCGCCCTTACAAACCATGTAGCACTTGTATTAACAAGTCAAGAGAAAAGTGTCACAACATTTCATTTTATTTTATTTTTTTATTTGGTACTAGGAATTGTCTACCTCCGAGCTATACCCCAGCCCTTTTTATTTTGAAATAGGATCTCACTAAGTTATTCAGGGTCTTGTTAAGTTGCTAAGGCTGGCCTTGAACCTGTGATCCTCCTGTCTCAGCCGCCCATGTATTGCGATTACAGGCGTGCGCCACTGCACCCGGCTATGCTACAGATGATTTTAATTAGCAACGCTGCTCTATAGCGGGCAGGCTGGGCAGGCTGTGTGGTGTCCAAAGAGGCCCAGGGCACGCATGAATTTTGAGGCCCATCATACAAAACATCCCAACAGAGTTATAAAAGTCGTAGCTTATCTCTAGGTCTATTAATTAAAATCCTGTGAACCTGTGTGCGTGACTGTGCATCGACCTTCGTCAGAGAAAATGTCAAGTCCAAGTTTGAGGCAATCCCTGCTCCCTGTTCTCTTCCTGCTTGCCCTGAAAAAAATACTTTTTTTTTTGAAAAATGAAAAAATATACTTTCCCTGGGGAAAGTATAAAAAGTAATGCCCAGCTGGGCATGGTGGTACACACCTGTAATCCTAGTACTTGGGAGTCTGAGACAGGAGGATCGCAGGTTTGAAGCCTGCCTCAGTAATTTCGTGAGGCCCTTAGTAACTCAGTGAGACCCTGTTTCCAAATAAAAACTAAAATAGGGCTGGGGATATAGCTTGGAGGTAGACTGCCTCCAAGTTCAATCCCCAGTGCCAAAAAAAAGTAATGCCCTGCTGTGCCCAATCCCTACACAAAAATCAGGCAGGAGGGCAGGTGGATAAATATTGGAAACCACCTCTACAGAAGGACGGCTACTAAAATCCAAACGTGAGAAAGAGTCCTACCACTAAAAGCACTGATGGAATTGTGTTGCTAATCATTTCATCCAATCTGATTGCCAGGGTTAGATACAGAATGTCCCCTGAAGAGATCACGTGTTAATGTTTGGAGTTGGTGTAATTAAGTCATGAGGGTTATAATCTCATCAGTAGGTGAATCCATTGTAATGGATTTACTGGGTGGTCACCTAGGCAGGTAGTTGTGGCTGGAGGAGGTGGGTCCCCGGGGGGTGCCGTCTTGGGGACTGTGCTTGAACCCCCTTGCTTGCCGGCTCTCTCTCTTTTTTCTGCCTCCATCATGTGAGAGCCGAGCCCTTGCTCTTTCCCTCCCTCTACTTCCTGTCACTATGCCCTGAGCTCCGCAGACCCAGCCTGACATAGGCTGAACTCCAAGAACACACACACACACACACACACACACACACACACACACATACACACACACACACAACTGTGAGCAAACATAAATCTTCTTCCTCTAAGTTGTGTGGTCAGTTGTTTTGGATTAAACAGTGAGAATGTTGACAAGAGACCAAAGAGGAGGAGGAGGAGCAGTATACAGTCTTCATACACTGCTATAACATATCCCGTTGGCATTTATACTGTGTGTGTGTGTTATTGCGGATTGAACCCAGGGGCATTCTACCTCCACGCTAGACCCCAGCTCTTTTGTATTTTGAAACAGGGCCTCACTAAGTTGCCGAGGCTGGCCTCGAGCCTGCGATCCTCCTGCCTTGGCCTCCCCAGTACTGAGATTACAGGTGTGTGCCACCCTGCCCAGCTTATAGTTACATCTGAGTTAGGCTGACCATGACCCTAGCAAACTCTTTAGCATTTTTTTTTTTTTGGCAGTACTGGGGATGGAACCCAGGGGCATTCTACCTCTGAAGTACATCCCCAGCCCTATTTTTTATTCTTTATTTTGAAACAAGGTCTCACTAAGTTGCAGAGGGC
This sequence comes from Glis glis, assembly GCA_004027185.1. Classification (NCBI taxonomy): domain Eukaryota; kingdom Metazoa; phylum Chordata; class Mammalia; order Rodentia; family Gliridae; genus Glis; species Glis glis. The sequence continues at coordinate 12,040 of PVJS01052358.1, forward strand.
CTCACTAAGTAGCTGAGACTGCCTGAGAACCTGGATCCTCTGTTCTCAGCATCCCAAGTACTGGGATCACAAGCGTGCACCACCATGCCCAGTTGCTCTTTAACATTTAAACCTTTCCTTCAAAGAGATGTCAGGATAGAAATCCCAACGCCAGCATCCATGTCAACCTTGAAGCGCACTGTCCCAGGGTACTTATTTACCAGAGAAGGGACACAGTGGACGGGCAGCCAAGATGAAGGACCTGCGAGGCCCAACACCCACCTGGAGGCCGGCCTCCCTGATCCTCCACAGGCCGAAAGGAGCAGGCGACGCGGCGGCTGGCCAGGAAGCGAGCACTGACCCCCACCTCCTGCGCCTCCGCCACCCAGGCCAAAGCCCAGGGTCTGCAGCAGCGAAGGGACGAAACTACGGACTGGACACACACACATTGCTCACCGGGACCTTGGACCTCCAAGCGCTTGCGGTGGCTCCCTGCGATGGGCTGACGGGGAAACCCTCCACCACCCTCGAAGGAGGGTGCGGAACCGGGGCCTCCTGCTGAAACGCATAGCCGCACCCCAGCAGGAGAGGGACCTGGTGATGTCCGCGGGATGGGTGCCAGGGATGGCCCTCTCCTGTCCGAAATGCATTCATTCACTCTGCACCCGCTCAGCGCCTGCTCTGGCCAAGCCCCGGGGCTGCACTTTGGATCCCCAGGGAGGGCGACGCCGGCAGCTCTGCTCAGGGATTTCAGCCGTGCTGAGTGCTATGCATCAACACAGGGCGTCCTGAAAACTCTCAGACGGCGCTCCATAAATCTCTACATAGTCAAGCTTCCAAGTGCAGGAGTGCTGTCCCTTTGCTGTGACGTCCAGCGTTACTTTATTCTCTGCATTTGCAAGGTTTTTATGGCCTAGCTCAACGGGTTCATAATAATGCCCATGTGTACTCTTATTATCCATACAGGAGAGCTGACACCGTGTGCTAAAGCCAGCCAAGCCAGGGATGTTTTGTTTAGCTCACACACTGCCTTAAATTCTTTTTTTCCTTCCTTCCTCTCTCCCTCCTTCCTTCCTTCCTCCCTTCCTTTCTTTTCCTTCCTTCCTTCCTTCCTTCCTTCCTTCTTCCTTCCCTCCCTCTTTCTTTCTTTCTTTCTTTTTTTTTTGTGGTACCGGGGCTTGAACCCAGGGGCGTTCTACCTCCGTGCTACACCCCCAGCCCTATTTTTTATACTTTATTTTGAAACCGCCACCACGCCCGACTAAGGATTCTTTAAGATTAAAAATGTTTGAAATGTTTGAGAAATCCGGGCGTGGTGGCGCACGCTTGTAATCCCAGTACTTGGGAGGCTGAAACAGGAGGATCCGGGTTCGTGGCCAGCCTCAGCTACTTAGTGAGGCCCTCCCCAACTTAGTGAGACCCTGTTTCAAAATAAAGTATAAAAAATAGGGCCGGGGGTGTAGCACAGAGGTAGAACACCCCTGGGTTCAATCCACGGTACCACAAAAAAAATTAAATAAAATAATGTAGCTTAGGCTTCTCTGCAATTAAATATTACATAAATATATACTTTAGTTTGAAGAGCAAAAAATCATTATGGAGAACAATTCACTGGTGTTCTC
>PVJS01052360.1:0-13639 GCA_004027185.1 Glis glis
GCCTCAGCTCTCTCTCTCTCTCTCCCTGTCTCTCTCTCTCTCTCTCTACCTAGTGAGGCCCTCCGCAACTTCGTGAGACCCAGTTTCAAAATAAAGTATAAAAAATAGGGCCGGGGGCGTAGCGCGGAGGTAGAACACCCCCGCGTTCAATCCCCGGTTCCGCAAAAAAAAAAAAAAAGAACAATGTTAGGTTTGTAGGATGAAGTCAAGAGGTTTGGGATTGAAAGACAGAGCTAATAATAGAGAACACCCACCAGGTGCCAGGGATTCGACTGGTTGCTTTGTATCAACTCCTTTTGTCAAATGCCATGAGGTAGAAATGAATAATGTCAGTTTTGCGGGAAGTTTCGCTTCCTCAGGCTTGGAGAGGTTAAACGACATGCCTGTGGTCAACACAGGAGTTGGGACGCGAACCCAGGTTTTCTTACTCACAGTCCTATGCACTGTCTACTCGTCTGCTTCACTTCTCAGCATGACCAACCTTTTCTGCTGCTTCCTGCACATGCTCTGTGCTTGACTTCCTCTTCTGGCAGCAGGGGACTCCCCCAAGGACAGAGGACCCTGCAAGTCCCAGCCCAGACTTATTATGGTCTAAGTGGATATTTTTTTTTTCATTTTTTCTCTTCTCTTCTCTTCTCTTCTCTTCTCTTCTCTTCTCTTCTCTTCTCTTCTCTTCTCTTTTCTTCTCCTCTCCTCTCCTCTCCTCTCCTCTCCTCTCCTCTCCTCTCCTCTCCTCTCCTCTCCTCTCCTCTCCTCTCCTCTTTCTTCCCTTCATACTATACAAACTGGCTGGCCAAGAACAGTGTAGGTATAATTGTAAGGTAGGTGTAGTGACAGCAGCAAGCTGGGTCACAGACTTTGGGACAAGCTTCATAATACAATATAAAATGGAGATTAAGAGCTCACCATTTGAGCTATGAACCCAAGTATTGAGGGAAGCTTTGAAAGAGAAAAATGATAATTAAAATGAGTATCAGGGACCCAGTAGTGTGCAAACAAGGTGAATCTGGACAGTTACTTTACCAAAGTCTCGTACTTATATGATTGTTGTAAGGATCTAATAAAGTAGTATGCGAAAAATATCAAAATTACTTTTTAAAAAATTAAAAATGACTCTCATACAAATATAAAGTAAACATGTCTTGAAGATTCATCTGACATTTCATGAGGGAACTGGCAAGATGGTAAGGCTGGTTCGGAGAGAATTGGAGACGGTAAAGTATTTGTGGGGCTGAAAGGAAAGTGCTTGAATAAGATTGTTATTTTGATACAAAACTGATTAATGTATAGAGTAATAAAACTGTTAAGTTTCAGGGTTATGGTTTCCAACAGAAAAAAAATCATTCGTGTTTCTACTGGACAAATTCAATTTGCATCACTATCAGCAGTTGTTCTCAAGTGAGGGTGATTTTGGCTTCAGGAGACATTTGGCAATGTCTGAAGACAATTTTAGTAGTCACAGCTAGAGGGAGTGCCAACTGGCATCTCATGGTTAGAGAAGAGGAATGGTACTAAACATTCTTCACTGTATAGGACAGTCATACACAAAAGATTGATCTAGCCCCTAATGCCAACAGTGCTGAGGTTTCTACAAGTTAACTTCTACCCTTATAAGATTTAAGATATTCTAATCAAGAGAAAATATCAGCTGGGAATGGTGTTGCACACCTGTAATCCCAGTACTTGGGAAGCTGAGACAGGAGGATTGCAGGTTCATGGCTAGTTTCAACAATTTAGCGAGGCCCTCAGCAACTTAGCAAGACTCTGTTTCAAAATAAAAAATAAAATATGGCTAGGGGTATAGCTCAGAGATAGAATGCCCCTGGGTTCCATCCCCAGTACCACACACATACACACACACACACACACACACACACACACACACACACACACAAACAAAAAAAATAGAAGAAAAGAAAAAGAAAAAATACCAAGTCAAACAGAGGTAGACACTCTTAGAGAAGTAGAAACCCTCGGGGGAATGGGCTAAGCCATGTTTAGATAAATCTGAAAGGACATGCAGGAACTCTTTTTGCCTATTTCCAAGTTTTAGAAAATTTTGACAGCATATAACACAGTACATAACTCATGGTAGGTGCTCAAGAAAGCCGGTTATTATTGCAATTTTATAGGCCCCTAAGTAGAGTCTAATTCCTGTACAATATAAGAAGCTCAGCATTAGACTTGAAGTCTTTAAAGAACATTATAGCAGTATCACAACTGGAAATTATTTTCCCGTTGGATTTTATCTTTATGGTCACTTTGGGGTTTAAAGAAAGTCCTTCATATAACTTTCAGATGATAGATGGTAGATCATGTTTAAAATGGCAAGTCGTATTTAAAAATTAAACTGAAATCCTAGACTCAAAACACCAAGTCTCTTTTTTTGCCCGAGATTGTTCTGTCAAGTTGAGAGTATCCACGGTGTCCTTAGGAAACCCACTGAATGTCTGATGGAGAAAAAGGTGTGGTAAGCTAACACCGCAGGACTGCAGGCTACAGTACTTGTTTATTTACTTTTTATTTTTAATTGTTTTTGCAGTGATGAGGATTAAGCCTAAGACCTTGAGTACGCTAGGCAAGTATTCTATCACTGAGCTACAACTCCAGCTCTATCTATGCACTTTTGATTGGCTATAATATATATATTACATTATTAATATTAATATATTTATAGATACAGTATGTATATTTATATATAATATATTATAGCCAATCAAAAATATGTGTGTGTGTGTATATATATATATATATATATATATATATATATTTGTGGCACTAGGGATTGAACCCAGGGGCATTCTACCTCTGAGCTACACTCCCAGTCCTATTTTATTTTTTATTTTGAAACAGGGTCTCACTAGGTTGATGAGAGTCTTAGTACTTGCTGAGGCTGTCATTGAACCTGTGATCTTCCTGTCTGAGCCCCCCAGTACTTGGGATTACAGGCGTGAGCCACCGCGCCCAGCTGGCTATAATATTTTTATTCCCTTGATAAATGATATAAGCATAGTATCACAAAAATAAGAAATGGCAGAAGTTTAATCAGCCATATAGTTGCCCAGATTCATCATCTATACATCAGTTGAACAATTCATCTAATAGCTGTATTAGTCTGAGTCCAATCAGGAGAGAGAAGTCATGCAGTAATGTGAACAGGAAAAGTTTAATATAAATAATTATGTTAATCCTTTATATAAAATAAACACCATTAATCTAATAAATAATTATATTATTTAGATTTAATAAATAACAAATAGATAAGATACACAAATCTGTAAAATATTTTATTTATTTTTGGTACTGGGGATTGAACCCAGAGGCATTCTATCTCCAAGCTACGCTCCCAGCCCTATTTTATTTTTATTTTGAAACGGGGTCTTGCTAGGTTGAGAGACTCGCTATTTGCTGAGGTTGTCTTTGAACCTGTGATCCTCCTGTCTCAGCCTCCCACGTACTGGGATTACAGGCGTGCACTACCACCCCTGGCTGTAAAATATTTTAAATATATTTTTAAGTATATATTTTAAATGGGTAAAATATGAAACATAGACTTATAAAATATATTCATAAATTAATAAATGTAATTAGATATTTGTTATGTAAGTAAAATATAAACAAAGGATTGTCTAGTAAGAAGTAAAGAAAACCCTACAGAAGACATAAAAACAATTGCTACATCCTGTAAGGCTAAGAAGACTCCCCCAGGGAAGAGCCTCTTTTACCCACTCGGCCCTGTGGGAAGGAGAGCTGGGCCTTGTTGGCGAGGACACTGCCATGGTTCACTGAATGTAGTTCTGGTTGGCAAAATTTGTGAAATCCATTCTTTGGAAGTTTGGGAAAATCCACCCTCAGATGTCATGGGAAAGCTATTCCTGGGGAGGTGTCTCTCTAGAACACTCCCTTATAGCTGCCTTGCACCCTAGGGATTGAAACTTGGTGAAGTCATGCTTGCTCTAGGTGGCTGACAAGCAAAAACCAAGGAACACAAAAGCAAAACCTGTCCTTCCTGCTATGTCTCTCCAGCGCCGTCTACAAAGCTTAACAGCATGCCACTTGGCAAAAGAAAAACATCCACAGGGCCCAGAATCATTTTCACAGATGAGGCAAAAAGGGGAGAATTTAGAACTAAAAGTCAATAAAATCAACGACCAACATAAGAGCTGATTCTGTAGTATCTTTGGTGGCTAATATAGATAATTTCTGGCTTTTAGTGTCCACATAAGAGTCCAGTATGAGCTCTTCTAGATCTGAAAGTTGCTCTTTGTCCATTACAGAGCAGAAATTCTGAGAGCGTGGTCCCTGGATCATCACTACCAGCATCACTTAGGACCATGTTAGAAATGCCAATTCTAAGATCCTATCCAAACCTGCTGAATCAGGGGTTAGGGACCAGCAATCTGTGCCTTAAGCCTTCCAATGGATTCTGGTTTTTTTTTTTTTCGGCACCGGGGATTGAACGCAGGGGCGTTCTACCTCCGCACTACACCCCCGGCCCTATTTTTTATACTTTATTTTGAAACCGGGTCTCACGAAGTTGTGGAGAGCCTCACTAAGTAGAGAGAGAGAGAGAGAGAGACAGAGAGAGAGAGAGAGAGACATAGAGAGAGAGAGAGAGACAGAGAGAGAGAGAGAGAGAGACAGCGAGAGAGCTGAGGCTGGCTGCGAACCCGGATCCTCCGGTCTCTGCCTCCCAAAGTACTGGGATTACAAGCGTGCACCACCACGCCCGGCCCCAATGGATTCTGAATCACAGGTTTGAGAACCACTGGTATAAGCATGAATTTGCAGGAACTTGATTGTGCAAGTTTGAAGGAAAGAGTCGATAGGGATTTTCTTCTTCATAAGTTTATTATTTATATATTTTTTGGTATTGAGGATTGAACCCAGAGGCATTCTACCTTTGAGCTATACCCCCAGCATCCCCTTTTTTGTGGCACTGAGGATTGAACCTAGGGGCATTCTACCTCTGAGTTATGCCCCCAGGCCTATTTTATTTTTTATTTTGAAACAGGGTCTCGCTAAGTTGCTGAGGCTGGCCTCAAACCTGCAATCATCATGCTGTCTCCGCAGCCCATGTACTGGATTATAGGCATGTGCTACCATGCCCAGTTTTCATAAAAGTTTTAGTCTCTATTTTTAATGTAGAAGAAAACTGATTTCTCTAGCACCTGGAGGTGGAGCATATTGCTGTCTCTACTTCCGGACACGGGTATGAACATCAGATCCTCTTACTTTGGTAAGACATTTCGTTTTTGATGTCCTCTTATCTGGTTAGGGTACCCAGATTAGGGCTCCAAACCTGCTATTAGAACTTTCATCTTTCTACGTGTCTGCAGAAGTGAAGAATAATGCTAATTTTGCCTTTTCTGTATCTTTTTTCTTAATTCTTCACCATTGATGGAATATTGGAAGAAAGGCTAGAGCCACAAACCTAAGGTCAGCCAGCTAGTTGGCCAGCCAGCGCCATGGAGCTCCCCACGGCTCCTTGCCCCTCGGCTAACCTCAAGAGCTGGCTCACCTCCCTGACCAGGTTCCAGCAGTCCAGAACAGAATGCTTCATTTCCCCTGACACAGCTCTTGCCTTTCTCCTTCATTTGCTCCTCCCCTCAAGGGAGGGAGGGGAGATGATGTGTCCTAGCAGGCTGACTTTCTGCTGTTCTTTGCTCTAAAATGAAAAATGCATGTGTTCATGCTTGTGTGGCCTTGGGGCTGTAGCCTGGCCCTGGTCCTTCACTAGTTCGCTGCACGGTGCTGGGCAGGTCACCACTCTGGTTTCAATTTTCGTGCTGAGGAACAGAGCACTGGGGGCAGCTGATATTGATTCCAATGTTTTATGATTCTATGTAATATCACGAGCTTATCCTTAAAAGGTAAACTGGTGGGCTTGAATCTCATCCGCTAGCGAATAGACTGTGTGTGTCTAATAGTCTGTGTCCTTTAATCTCCTCCTCCCATGTTTAATACTAAGCACAATGAAGACAGCAAAGTCATCCTCAAGTGACTGAGGTTATTTATGCACACAAAGTGAAGACTTCAGCAGATTTGCTCCCTGTCAAATACCAGCTGCATCTTTCTAAATATCACCATTAGCTGCTTTGATAAAGAGCGACTGTATGTGAAATAGCACACACTGAAACGAAGCACTGCAATTCTTTATTTCAAAGTATTGATTTATTTCTAATTGAAAAACATTCTGCCTTTCCAAGATTATTTCAGTGTTTTCATTTTTAATGCCTGATGTCTCCCCCCGCCCCCCAAAATAGATGGACCCTCTCTGACCCATTATTTTCACGTGTTGAAACAGGGAGAAAAGTCAAATGTAATGATTCCCATGAGCAGGGCCATACTTCTGTGTGGGAGGGAGAAAGAAGGCGTTTCAGAAATTCTTAGAAACCAAGTTTGAATAATCATGTGTATGTTATATTCTTATCCTAATAATAACAATAACAAATTCCTATTAAATGAATAACACAAATCAAACAACCCAAGTCTGATAAAATCATGGCCAGGGAGGGTATGCAGAATAGTTGTGGGAGACACATTTAATTGCTCTCCTGTTTCTTCTTCCTTTCTTGCTAGACCACCCTGGATTCGTCCTGTGGCAAGATTCCAAGGCAATGAAGGAGTCACCACCAGTCTGAACCTATTGTTGCGACACCCTCTTCCCAGCCTCCCGTGCAGTGAGAGGTGACCGTGTGGCCCAGTTCTGATGGGGAATGAGGGTAGAGAGGTGCAGAGACGCTCGATCAGAGAAAGCCTTGGAGTTCAATTAAAGGATTTCAAACTCTACCCTTAGTCTACCCTGCATCCAGGGAGGGTATTGACATCCCCATCTTAAAAAGAGAAAATCCACACTGAATAGCTTAATCAAAGTCATACAGCTATCAAGTGGATGAAGTGAAATTCAGCCTAAGCTCTGTATTTGTTTTGTATTTTTTGTAGTGTGTAGGGCCCAAAGAACCCCGCCCCAACACTGGGTGCAAGCTAGTTAGAAACAGAAATAATGAGAGCTGAACAAATGAGTCAATGTAACAATATATTTTATAAGGATTAAGATGACTATAGGCAATCTGTTATTATTAAACAAAAGGTTGATCAATATACATTATAAATTCCAGCATTGGAAGAGCATCAGGAAGTCACACAGTGCAGCTCTCCGGCCTGTGCTTTTTAAAGACCCCAGTAATACAAATGATTGAAATAATGGCTTATTTTTGTGATTTTAGACCACTGGCTCAACAAACATTATGACACAGGAAAAACCTTCTATGTGTATCAAGGTTTCTTTCTTTTGTGGTATTGGGGATTGAACCCAGGGGCATTCTACTTCTGAGCTACATCCCCAGCCCTATTTTTTTCTTTATTTTGAAACAGAGTCTCACTAAATTGCCGAGGGCCTCACTAAGTAGCTGAGGCTGGCCGTGAACCTGCGATCCTCCTATCTTAGCCTCTCATGTACTGGGATTACAGGTGTGCACCACCACACCTGGCTTCTGTATCAAGGTTTCAATCTAAAAGATACACTAGTATTAGACACACAGGAGAAATACCAGCACAATAAAATACAAAAAGACTGCAGACATGTAGTCTGTACTGCTCTTATGTGCAGGAGGTGAGCATGGCGATGGGATAGTAGAGAGCAGCATTTTTCCAATTGTGGGTTATGATGAATATTAAAAAAATTAGAAACAATCAACAGTGCATGATACATAAGATCAATATCTTGTAGTACCTGAAGTGTATGTATACACACATATGTACACATACAACTACACACATACACAAACACAATGGATTACATATATGTTGGGTGGTGATGTAAACCTAATTTTTATTCTAGGTTCCAGTCAGAAAAATTTGACAATTATTGTTATAAGAACTGACTCATTGTGAGCTAGGCTGCATCTGATCTTCCTGGAGTGAGAGCAATCATCAAGGTATATATATTCCCTGCATTGGCATGGATTTTACTGTTCTTTATTTTTGGAAAATTATGTGATAAAAAATAAGCAAACACACAAAACAATAGCTGTCATTGTACCACAGTACATGGTTAAGGTTGTTAAATATATGCCTTTGAGTTTCCTAATTCCTGCAGGAGAGATTCACTGCATCCGATCTTCATGCTACTTGTAAACCTGGGGAATAAGTAGAAAAAAAATTAATGGAAAATTCCAATTTTCATTTTACTAAATCTTCACACTAAGCTGGGTATGGTGGCACATGCTTGCAATCCCAGTACTTGGAAGGCTGACACAGGAGGATTGCAGGTTTGAAGCCAGCCTCAGCAACTTACAGAGGCCTTCAACAACTTAGCCAGATCCTATTTCCAAATAAAAAATAAAATAAAACAGGGCTAGGAGTGTAGCTCAGAGATAAAATGCCCATGGATTCAATCCCCAGCACCACAGGAAAAAAAAAAAAAACACAAGAAATCTTCACAGCAACAGCAGTAAATCTAAGGATGTTAAGATTACAAAGATTCTGGGGCCAAAACTGCTGCTTTCTCCCTAAAGTTCTAAATTGAGTCCCAGTCCCATTTTTTTAATCCTTGCATTACATTTTAAGCACCTTAAGAAATCAGATATCTAGTATCATTTGCAATTTGCACAATAATCTTTAATTTCAGGGAAGGAACTATTTTGAGGACTAGAAGACCACCATAAAGGGTGGCTGGCTACAGTGTAATTCTTGTTTTTGAGTGCTACCCTTGATGTTGACAAAGAAGGATCGTTACCTTCTTAAGTAAAGTAAGCCTATCTGAATACTTGATTTGGCTTAGAAAATGACAAGCCTACCATATTCTTACTATATAGTTTATGCTGAAGAAATACAATTTTTAGTGTAGTATTTCATCTCTGAAAGATATGAAATGTAAGAGTGATATACCCTTTGACCAAACAAGTGCCAATTCTGAGAATTTACTCTAAGGATAGAATTCACAAAGAAAACCAATAACTTGTACAAATATTTTTTTACAGCAAGTTATTTATCAATGTGAAACCCTGGAACAACAACTAAATATCCAAAAATTGGGAAATGGTTAAATAATCTTATGTGAATTTGGGCAATTATACTAGACAATTATAGTACTATTATTTGATAACTACAAATTATATTTTAAATACAATATAGAAAAATGCCAATGGATAAAACCAAACATTTGACAATCGAATTTTTATTTTGTAATCTCTTATTCATTGATTTAGTACTAGACATGTGACATCTTCTACACTAAAATGTCAATGTCAAGTTTTGGATTTTCAGTTCAGTGTGCAAAACAGAACTCAACCCTGCATCTTCTAACTGGAATTGATACTTAGTTTCATTATATAATAAACATAAAGCTGCATAAATATTAAATACTAACTTAAACACAGAAATAAGCATGGCTGATTGGCCACTGTCCTCGCAGTCTTATGAAAGACCGATGTGTAGAGCAAAAACACTGGATGTTTACTCATTAAACTGTTAACGCTGACGATTGGCGGGAATACAGGTACTTATTTCCTTCCTTTTGCTTTTATACTAAAAGTTTTATAATTAATATGCTTTTATAATGAGATGAAAATAACCATTTTTAATGGGAACTTAAACATTCCTAGTAACTAGACACCTTGGTTATATAAATAGGTAATGACTAAATTTTGCTTCCAACTTTAAATACAAGCCGAGTACAGTAGCACATGACTGTAATATCAGTACTTGGGAGGCTGAGACAGGAGGATCGTAGGTTCAGCAACTTAGTTGAGACCCTGTTTCAAAATAAAAAATAAAATAGGGCTGGGGGTGTACCTCAGAGGTAGAATACTTCTGGGTTCAACTCCCAGTACCACACGCATACACACACAAAAAGTGCTGGGGGTTTCACTCAGAAGTAAAATGCCCCTGAGTTCAAGCCTTAGTACCCAAAACAAAACAAAAATTTAGATTTGAATAAGGACTGAGCCAGGTGTGATGGCACTCACCTATAATTCCAGTACTTGGGAGTCTGAGACAGGAGGTTCAAGGACAGCTTTAGCAACTAAGGGAGACCCTCAGCAACTTAGCAAGACCTTGTTTCAAGAAAATAAAAAGGGGCTAGTGGTATAGCTCAGAGGTAGAATGCCTCTGGGTTCAATCCTCAGTATTCCCCAAAATAAAAACATACATAAGTATATAACTTCATAACTTTACTCTCCTGGGTTACTTGTTTCATTAATAATTAAATTCAATCTTTCTTATTTCTTTTTTACAATTATTTTTATCACAACTATACTTTTATATACTTAGAATGAAAAACTAGCTGCACGGGTTTATGAGATGAGAGAGAAAACCTGAAGTCATCACTGGAAACCTGGGAAGGCCACCCCAGCTAGCTGAGTCCCAGCCTCAGGGTTAAACCAGGCTATGCTGAGGATCCCTCTGCAAGCTTCTGCCAGGACTCTGTGGCTAGAAGAAATAGGAAAGGTGATGGTTTACTATAAATAACACGCTAACTTATTTATGCAACAGAAAAACTACCATAAATTTTGGAGGTAGGAAAAGCTGATCTGCTTCCAACTTTATGTCTCTTTTCAGGTTTACATCATTTTTTTTTCTTCTTTCCTTTTATCTGTTATCTAGAACATAAACCAGATAGCTTCAAGTGGCACAGCTGAATCCTCTGACCTGCCTCCAGACGTGGGCAAGGAAAGAGGAGGGCAGTCAAGCCCATGGCAGCGCACCTTTGTGTGGACTCCCAGCACCCGACAGAGCCTGAAACAGACGGCAAAGGCAGGATCTGGAATGGAACGGGGTGTGATTTACCTGAGCTACGTGACCAAGGCTCCTTTCATCTTTAGCTATACGTAGGTCATAAGGCCAAACCCCAGGGAGTGACTTAGCCCCTGAAGGAGAATGGACCTGCATGCTGGCCACTGCTAGAGGACAGACAGGTGCCAGCGTCCAGCAGCTGAATCGCCCCGGAGGCCTCTCCCTGGGGCAGGAAAGGGAGCAACAGTCCTCAGAGAGGTAGCTCTGGCTCCGGCGCTGTCACGCGGGCTGAGCCCTCGCTTTATTCCCATGCTCTTTATCTACCTGTGTCAGCGCCCTGAGCTTCTCTTGGGAGGCCTGCCTTCCTTTAGAGTAACAGATGACAGGAGTGGGCGGGCATATCTGGCAAGGACTATTAGTTCTACTTGCAAGAAGAAATTTCAAAATGGTCCTAACATTTCTTCAAAGGGGTTCATACCTACATCAAGAGCTGATCTTGAAATTGGGAGTGTTTAGGATCAATGGGCTGTCGAGCTGGGCTCAGTCCATGGTCAGAGAGGAATTTACTGAAGACATAGGAAACTGAATTCTTACTGAGACGGGCAATATCTGAGCTAGAGCAATTGCTTATCACCAAAAACAAAGTGATATTCTTCTCTGCTGGAGTGACCCATACTGTCTCCTTGTGGGCCAGCTGATGACTGCATTTTGCCTGTTAGCCACAGGAATCCTTTTCATTCATACAGTTCAACTATAACAGCAGGTAGATCCGGGGTTTTGCTCTCTCAGCATGTTATTTTCATCTTGTTTTTACCTTCTGCCCTGCTTTACCTTTGGGAATTTTTTTTTTTAAATCAGGAGCTCTTGGATGGGGTCTTCAATTACAAGATGGGTATATGATCTAGTCATGGCCAATCAGAGTGTGTCATCTCCCTGGCCATAGTGATTGGTCTAGCAAGCCATGTCATCCAAGCAGGACCAATCAAAGTCTTCTCTCACCTTTTCAGCTGAGCTAAAATGGAAAATTGCTTTTCAAACACTGTTTAAGGCTAAGAACATAGCTCAGTGGTGGAACACCTGCTTAGCATGTGTGAGGCCCTGGGTTTGATCTCCAGCACCACAAAAAACAAAAACAAAACTGCTTAAAATAAAGAATTTTATCCATATGCAAAAGTAGTGACAATAAGATACGAGCCTCCCAGTATTCAACACCAGCTCCACCATTCATCTACTCATGGGCCATCTTGGAAAAGGACAGATCATGCTTTCCCACTGGCGGTTGGACTTCAGAGAAGCATGCTGAGAAGAGATTATCATGTCTGACAGCGGAGAAAGCCTGACTTAAAAATAAACAGAATGCCGAGGAGCCCTGAGGACACTATTTGAGCTCCTTAATCCAGCTGAGCTTGAAGCCACTGCCAACTCTGTACTCTTTTACTTAAGCCAGATTTAGGTGGATTTTCCTCTCTTGCAAAAAAGAGCTATCGAATATGAAAACCTTAAAGAAGCACCCACTAAATAATTTTTTAAGTTTTGTGTTTATTTCTGAGGTATTTGTAAAGTAGAAATTTTAAGGAAAACATCTAAAGGAAAAGGGGAGCTCTCGATATACTAAAATCATCAGCATTTTAAGTTTACTCTGCCCAAAGGGTAATTTCAGTCCCATTGGGACAGCCACCCATTAAAATTTTAAAATGAGTAACATAAATATCATTAAGAGATATAACAAAGGGTAAATATTTTAACTCCCCCAAAAATCAAAACTGACAAAATAATCAAGTCTTCAAACCCACACTGAATCTCTGATTCTGAGTTATCCTCAAAACAAAGAATGAATGAACACAGTCACTCCTTGTCAGCACTCTGGACTGCCATTCTTGGCTACGCAGGAACTGTGTTCCTGGCTGCTCCTCCTCCACCATCCACTATGACACGACAACACTCATGCTTCTGCTTTGCTAGTTCTTGTCTAAGATCTTCATACACTTGTGAAAAGAGGTCCTCTTCACGTTTTGTTCCATCTAGGTAAACTGAGAAGAAGAAAAGAGGGCAGTTCAAACGATAACAGGCTTATTAAAGGACGAATCCCCTTTATTTTGAAAAGCCCATGTTAGTTCTGATTCCCTGCCTGACGCCATCTTCTCCTGTCAGCTCTGTACCGGGAGGGTTCTGAGCTCAGGCCCACAGATGGAGCTGCGTGCCTCCAAGCTACATTACGACTCTCAGGAACCCCAACCTCATTATGTGCAAAAACAGGCTTGCATTCTCCCTAGCAGATCTGCAGCGCCTTCACTTTTTTATGTTTTCTTTTTATGTTTTCTGAGGGGACTTGTCCATATTGTGAGCCGCCTGTGAGCCTCCAGGGGAGGTGATCCGTCAGAGCTGTGCAGAAAGCACAGCGCCCAGCCCCTGAGCCATAGCTGCGGTCTGGCTACACCACTCTGGGCTTTGGCCACTGGGCGGGACGTCCTCTGACTGCCCTCCCTCCCTCTCCAGCTAACATCCCTGACACCTCAGTATCCTTTACCCTCCCTGTCTACTTTGTCACCCAGTCCTATTTAGTACATCCATCCTATATCGCACCCACTAAATCTACCCTCCACACAGCTAAGGGCTATTACTCAAAAGAATCTGTATCAACCATGTCCTGGTTTAAAACTTCTCTGTAGAATAGAAAGCCTGTCAAGAACAACTGGGGAAGGCGGCGGCGCCATCTTGGCCAGACCGCGCCGGCCGCTCCCGGCATTGCGGCTTCCACGCGCCGCCGGTGGAGAAGCCAGGGACTCGTGTGAAGTTCAGCAGCTGCAGGTCAGCAGAGACGAAAGCGAGCAGCGGCTCCTCCACACTTGACAGACCAAACGGCAACGGCGACAGCGGCTGAAGCAGCTGCAGCGGCGCCACC
>PVJS01052361.1:0-13639 GCA_004027185.1 Glis glis
AAAAAAAAAAAAAAAAAAAAAAGAAGATGAAAATAATTATGGACATGGAGGATTTAATAATACAAATTAGTAAACTTCTTTCAACAAATGGAATGTACATGGAATTTGCACAAAACTGACCGTGAATTGAGCACAAATGGAATTTTGGCAACTTCCAAAAGGCTGACTTCATACAGCCTCATTCATTAACCATAATATGGCAAAATTAGAAATGATTAAATAAACAATAGCTCCCCCCAATGATACCTACCTGTGGATTAAGTAGGAAGTCAAAATGGCGATGATAAACAATTTAGAAATGATTCAGAATGAGAATAGTACATACCCAAACCAGCAGGGATTTAACCAAATCAGTAGTCAGACGAATATCTGCAGTCTTTTTGTTAATGAATGAATGAATGAATGAATTAAGTGTGTGTGTGTGTGTGTGTGTGTTTTACTAGGGATTTAACCCAGGGGCATTCTACCTCTGAGCTACATCCCCAACCCCTTCTTTAAAATGATTTTTTGTTTTGAAATAAGGTCTCATTAGGTTGCTCAGAGGCTCCCTAAGTTGCTGAGGCTGGTCTTGAACCTATGATCCTCCTACCTCAGCCTCCCAAGTACTGGGATTACAAGAGTTACCACCATGCCCAGCTAACACCTGCAATTTTAAACACACACTAAATAGTTGAAAAGCCCAAAAACAAATGAGGTAAACTTTTAACAAGAGAAGCTAGTAAAAGAGAAACAAAGTAAACCCAATGGACATATAATAAAAGAATACATAGTTAAAAAAATTATGGGCCTAAAAATTTGCATTTGTCTCTAAAATTAAATGATGATTCTTTGAAAACTCTGATGGAATGGATTATACTTTGACAAATATAATGAGAGAGAGAAAGAAAAGGTAAAATAATCAGAAAAATAAAAGGATATGACTACAAAGGGGATTTTAATAATTCTAAGGCAAGTTCTACCAGACTATTAAGGAACAAAGAACTCCTAGTTTACAGAAATTCTCTCACAGCATGGAAAAGTGGTGGAAAGCTGCCGAACTCATTTTAAGAGGCTGGTATAACATCAATTCTTATACCAAATAAGGATATCACAAGAAAAGAAATGTATGGGTCAATACTATTTATGAGCAAAAATCTTACAAAAGCTGGGCATGGTGGCACATACCTATAATACAAGTACTTGGGAGGCTGAGGCATGAGGATCGCAAGTTTGAGACCAGCCTGGGCAACTTAGTGAGATCCTGTCTCAAAATAAAAAATAAAAAGGGCTGGAAATTTAGCTCAGAAGTAGAACTCCCCTGGGTTCAATCCCCAGTACCACCCCAAAAAAAATCTTACAGAAAATGTTGGGAAATCAAACCTAGAATTATATTAAAAAGCTAAGTAAAGATTGAGCCAAGAATTAAAACATGATTCAACAATCAGAAATCTATTAGTGTAATTTCCTATATTAATGAAATTAAAGGAGAAAATCACCTGAATACATAAAAAGCAGCTTTTGATAAATTCAAAATCCATTCAGGAGTTTTAAATAAACTCCTAGAAAACTAAGAAGCCAACTTTTCAAACTTGATAAAGGGCATTAACCTAAAACATATAGTAAACGGTATACCTTTGTAAAGCACTAAAGCATTCCCATTAGCATCAGTAAAAACCTGGCATCACCTCTACTTTTCAACATATTGGTAGAGGCCCTGGCCAATGCAATAAATATGTAACACATAAACACTGGGAAAGAAAGAAAAAAACTGCCATCATTAACAGATGATATAATCATTTGTCTAGAAAATACAAAACAATCCATTGAAAGAGTGCTGTAACTGATCAGAGAGTTTAGCAAGATGGCTAAATACAAAATCAAGATATAAACAAAACAAATGAGAACAAAAAAGGATACCTTGCATATACATCAGTTAACCCATCTTAAAACGCCTAGATACCCTTGCCAAAACATTAAACCTGAATCTAAGCATGTCTGCAGAGCTACTTACCAGTTTTCAGGAAATACTGGGGCTATCAAATAATGTCTTGAGGAGCAGACACATTTTTTTTTTTTGGTACTGAGGATTGAACCCAGGGGCGTTCTACCTCTGAACTACACCCCCAGCACCATTTTATTATTTTTTTTAAATTTTGAAACAGGGTCTTGATACATTCCTGAGAGTCTAGCTATGTTGCTGAGGCTAACCTGTAATCATCCTGTCTCAGCCTCCCGAGTACTGGAATGACAGGCATGTGCCACCACGCCTGGCTGAGCAGACACATCTTGAATGGTGGAAAGTCTATAGGACAAATGACTGTTTTTTGTTTTTTTGTTTTTTACCAAACAGATGTCATGAAAAAAATGGGAGGAGGGAGAACTGCTATAGATCAGAAGAAATCAAGAAACACACCCACCAACTTGTTTAGATCCCAATACAAACAAACATGAATATATATATAATATACAATCAAAGAAAACTTAACCCGAGCTGGACATTAGACAATATTGAGAATTTTTTGTTGGTCTTGTCAGGCACAATAATTATACATTGTTATGTTTTTAAAAAGTCTTATCAGTTGGAAATATATAGAAGTATTCATGGGTAAATGAAATAATATGGAATCTCTAACTTCCTTTAAAGCAAAATAAATATTATGCCATGAAATAAATTCTACATGAATTACATATTTGTATGTGTGAGTATAGAGGATCAGAAATACTTATTACCATGATATCTGGAATGTCCTCTTAAGCTTGATATAAAAAACAAAAACTATAAAAGCAAAATTTAATTAATGTCTGTATGAAAAATAAAAAATTCTGTATGTAAAAAGATACCATAAGCTGAGTATGGAGGCACACATCTGTAATCCCAGTTCTTGGTAGACTGAGACAGGAGGATCATGGGTTCAAGGCCAGCCTCAGCAACTTAGCAAGGACCTCAGCATTTTAGCCAGATGGTCAAATACAAAAGCAAGATCCTGTTTCAAAATAAAAAATAAAACAGGATTTGGGGTGTGGTTCGGAGGTAGAATGCCCCTGGGTTCAATCCCCAGTACCACAAAAAAAGAAAAAGAAAAAAACCCCATAAAAACAATAACATAAACAAAGTTAAAAGACAGGCAACAGCCTAGGAGAAACAAATAATATCCAGAATATGTTCTAAAAACTCTTACAAATTAGTAAGAAAGCGGTATTTAGGGGAAAAAAAGCCCCAAATGGCAAAGCTATACAGAGAATTTGAATAAGAAATTCACTGAAGGGGATGGGGGTGTAGCTCAGTGGTAGAGCGCTTGCCTAGCATAAGCAAGTCCTTTGGTTTGATTCCCAGCACCACAAAAAGGAAGGAAGGATGGAAGGATAGCAGGATGGAAGGAAGGAAAGAAAGAAATTCATTGAAGAGGAACCGTCAGTGGCCAATGAACACAGGAAAAGATACTCCACTCTATTGGTATTCAGATATATGCAAATTAAAACAAACCAAAGTGCCACAGACTTTTGACAAAAAATCTAGTTTAACAGTATGAAAAGTTTTCAAAAGCTCTCATGCACTGTTGATGGGAATTTAAATTGGCACTTTGAAGAGCAATTTGGCAGCACAGTATTAAATTTAAATCCTGTATACCCCATGACACTTAAAATCAACCTCCTAGCCGGCCTGGTGACACATGCTTGTAATCCCAGTACCTGGGAGGCTGAGACAGGAGCATCACAGGTTCCTAGCCAGCCTCAGCAACTTAGTGAGACCCTGTTTCAAAATAAAAGAATAAAATAGGGCTGGGGGTGTAACTCAGAGGCAGAATGCCCCTGTGTTCAGTCCCCAGTACCAAGCACACACACAAAAATCAGCTTCCTGAAAGGCGAACCAGTGTGCCTAAGTAAACACAGCTAGAGATACTCATTGTGGTGCTGTCTCTAGAAGTGAAAAACAGGACCACCCTAAACACCCAGCAGTAGGAACCTGAGCAAAGAATTTATCCCTAGGGAATACTGCAGCAGCTTCAAATAAAAAGGCTCATCTCTGTGAACTACATATTGTTGAACGAAATAGCAGGTTGCAAAATGATTCAGTTTGAAACATCGTCCAGAGAAAATAGTCCTGCATAAACAAATATAGAGCCAGGCGTGGTGGCGCACACTGGTAATCCCAGTGCTTAGGAGGCTGAGACAGGAGGATTGCAGGTTCGAAGCCAGCCTCAGCTACTTAGTGAGGCCCTCCACAACTTAGTGAGATCCTGTTTCAAAATAAAGAATAAAAAAATAGGGCTGGGGGCGTAGCTTGAGGTAGAATGCCCCTGGGTTCAATCCCCAGTTCTGCTAAATATATATGTATATATATATATATATATATATATATATATATATGTATATATATATATATATGAACAAACAAATATAGGTATTCATGGTATGCATAGTATACACAAAAAGGTCTTGAATGATACACCTGGGATTGATGATCATAGGAGAATGGTCGTTAAAGAATAAAACCAGCCGGGCGTGGTGGCGCACGCTTGTAATCCCAGTACTTTGGGAGGTAGAGACCGGAGGATCCGGGTTCGCGGCCAGCCTCAGCGCTCTCTCTCTCTCTCTCCCTGTCTGTCTGTCTCTCTCTCTCTACTTAATGAGGCCCTCCGCAACTTCGTGAGACCCGGTTTCAAAATAAAAGTATAAAAAATAGGGCCGGGGGTGTAGCGCGGAGGTAGAACGCCCCCGGGTTTAATCCCCGGTACCGCAAAAAAAAAAAAAAAAAGAATAAAACCATATGAGCACATCAATAGGAAAAAGAACTCTGCAAACACAATAGGGAACACTTCCTTAAGCTTTGTCAGAATTGTTTGTTTACTAGATGAATGCATCTGAATATAGCCTGTATAATTAAAAATTACTTTATTTCTTTAAAGTCAGGCGTGGTGGCATACACCTGTAATCCCAGTACTTGGGGAAGGTGAAACAGGAGGATCACAGAGTTGAGGTCAGCCTCCACAATTTAGTGAGACCCTTAGCAACATAGTGAAACCTTGTTTCAAAATAGTAAATAAAAAAAGGGCTGGGGTATAGCTCAGAGGTAGAATGCCCCTGGTTAAAATCCCCAGTACTCCCCCCCAAAATGAGAAAAAAAAATTTTATTTCTTAAAATCTCAGAGTTGAGAAGATTGCTTTGGCCACAGTGACCAGCGGTGCATTAAGGCAAGGGACGGCTGCTGGAATGCAGGTTTTAGTGTCTGCAGGCCTTAAATTGCTGTGACAGATACTGACTCCATGCCCTCCATAGCCCTGAGTGTGTTTTCCCCAGCAGAAGTTCACACCCAGGACAATGACTGTCCCTCCAGCCTTGAAAAGCACCACATCGTCTGGGGAAAGCAAAACGAAAATCCTTTAATTCTCTCACTCCATGGATATTCACAGATGCATTCGATAGGGAACAAATGATTCTGTAAACAGAAAAATACACATCAAAATCTGAAAATCTGGATCAGTATCTTCAAACCATTAGGAGATAGTGCATCTGCATTCTTAAAACTCACATAGTGTAGATTTCCCTGAAATAGTGATCTCTCTTGCCACATTTCAAACAGGTTTCTTTTCACCCAAATTCATCTGCAAATTGTGTGCCTAAGGAATGACAGGGAAAAATAAGCACACCCCAAGATCAAAGGGCTGAAGGAGGCTCGGTTGGCCTGCTCTATCAGGGCAGGTAATCAGAAGGCCATTAAATTTGATGAGCTTGTCTGATAGGGCTCCACCTTCACCCCCAGCCTGGTTCCTCCAGTGCGTAGGGAGATCATGTGGCCCATTTTCAGTTGTGATTCTGGATGTCCACAGGCCACAGTTTCATCAATATTTGGTGGGAGATTAGGAAATGAACAGTGTAGTGGGGTGGCTCTCCCACTAGCATGAAACATCTCCAGATCATAGTGATCCTTGATTGAGCTTCTCCTAGGGACCAGCACTATGTTGGTAACATCACCACACTGGAACTCAGTTTCCTAAGACGTAAATGCTAATGTTCTCGCTTTACAGGCCAATAACTCGCTCAAGGTTACATAACTCATAAATGCCAGAGTGAACACTTGAACCAACTCTCTGGTTCCAAAGTCCCCGATCTCACTCCATGTATGCAGCAGGCACTACTTTTTCTACGGAGGCAAAAGCAAGCTAAAAGCCAATTAGTCCTGGAGTCAAATATTTGCACAAAAAACTCCAAGAGTCCAGGCAGCAAGAGGTTGACATCGAGGTCAGACTTTGAGAAATGGCCCCTTCCTTCACTCTGCAGAGGATCTCTTCACTCTGGGAGGCCTTGGGACTGGAACTTGTCATCCCTTGGGTTGACACTCACAGGCAGAACTATGCTGAGTTATGAGGGCGGTCACTATTATTGCACAACACATCAGAATGCCACAAAGCCAGCCCTGCTTCTCCCTGTTGACTCAACCCCAGGCACTAGTGACCCAGCAAGGACTGGGGGCTGCTTAAGCTGGGAAGTCCAAAGGGTAGAGAGATCTGCTGTGGGGATAAAAACTGTCTCACAGTCGAATCAAAGGATGAAGAACTTGTTTCCAGGAACTTGGACCTTTCTGCAAGGACATCTACTTCTGTTCTCCAAGAGCTGGCTGGCTCCTATCCCGGGGCACTTGGCCCTGTCTTTCCCTTGGCCAGGAGGCTCTTTTCTCAGAAATCAAAGGGGCTTGGTTCCCTAACTCCTTTAGCTCTTGCTCAAACATCTCTTTCTCATTCATTAAGATCTTTGGAGAATCTTGTTTATCACCTCAGGGTCTGCTGTAGAAAATGAGAATAGGTGGAACCTATGATTGGAGGAAGGCCTTGCCCTCCCACATTCTGTCCCTTGGTCTGTCATTGCCTCTGGACACCACTGATGAGTGTGCGTGGACCTGGGCTGCAGAGACCTCCGGCCTTGTCTGTGTTTCCTGGGAAGCACCATCTTGGTCTTGCCCAGTTTCACCCATTTGCTTGACACCTTCTTGGGATGTGCCTGTGAGTGATGGGTGGAGGGGAGAGTCTGCCAAGGTGAATCCTGGGCAGAGGAGGCAAACAGGAGAACCCTGAAGGCAGAGGGAAGGGCACTGGGGCAGGGAGTTAGAGGAAGGTGCCAGGGTAGAAAAGAAGGGACAGGGGTGCTATAATTGGATTTTCAGTGTCCCCCCAAATACCCACATGTTGAAGGCTTGGTCCCAGCCCATGGCGCTACTGGGAGGTGATCGAACCTTTAAGAGGCAGGGTTTTTAGGTCTTCTGGTCCTTGGCAGTGTACCCAGAAAGAGGGATAGTGGACCCTTTCCTCTTTTTCCCTTCCTGGCTGTGAAATCAGAATTTTGCTCCACCACACGATTCTGCCTCACCGCAGGCCCCAAAGCAATGGGCCAACCAAGTGGAACCTCCAAAACTGTGGTCTAAAATAAGTCTTTTCTCTTTGTAAATTGACTATTTCAGGTATTTGTTATAGTAACAGAAAGTTGACTAACACAGGAAGGGGGAGGGGGAAAATGGCATGTGATTTAGGTTCTATAAAAAGGTAAGATTGAGCTGGACGTGGTAGCGCACACTTGTAATCCCAGTACTTGGGAGTCTGAGACAGGAGGATTGCAGGTTCGAAGCCAGCCTCAGCTACTTAGTGAGACCCTCCACAACAAAGTGAGACCTTGTTTCAAAAATAAAGAATAAGCCGGGTGTGGTGGCCTACGCTTGTAATCCCAGTACTTGGGAGGCGGAGACCGGAGGATCTGGGTTCACGGACAGCCTCATCTACTTAGTGAGACTTTCCGCAACTTCATGAGACCTGGTTTCAAAATAAAGTATATAAAATAGGGTCGGGGGTGTAGCTTGGAGGTAAAACACCCCTGGGTTCAATCCCCGGTACCACAATAAAGAAAGAAAGAAAGAATAAAAAATAGAAAATAGGGCTGGGAGTGTAGCTCGGAGGTAGAATGCCCCTGGGTTCAATCCCCAGTACTGGAAAAAAAAAAAAGTAAGATTGAGCTGGGTGTGGTGATGCATGCCTGTAATCCCGGTACTTGGGAGGATGAGACAGGAGGATTGCAGGTTCAAGACCAGCCTCAACAACTTAACAAGGCCCTCAGCAACTTAGCAATACTCTATTTCAAGGTAAAAAAAAATAGGACTGGGGGTGTGGCTCAAAGGTAGAACACTCCTAGGTTCAATCCCCAGTACCACACACAATAAAATAAAATAGAACAAAGTAAAATAAAATGGGCTGGAGGTGTAGCTTGGAGGTAGACTGTCCCTGTGCTCAATTCCCAGTTCCACAAACAACAACAACAAAAAGGTAAGATTGAGTAATGTACTTACAACAAACCAGGCACTGTGCTAAGTACTTAATAGGCTACTTTTCCATTGGGCCCTGTCCACTCTAGTCCATCTGTGAGCCATTCTGTTTGGAGGAGATAGAGTTCAGAGACTTCATAAAGATCCTTAAACTGGTTTTGAAGGATGAGTAGAGATTTGGCTGTGGTGGCAGCATAGAGACAGGAAGCCATCCACATGGAGGAACCAACACAAATAATGAGACGGAGCTGTGACACAGCACAGCCCTTGGGGCTAGCACCTGGCCAGCAGGAGCGGAAGTTCAGGAGGTGGCACGGAAAGAGTGAAGAAAGAGGAAAGATGAGGGACAATCACTGAGTTGTCTGCAGGGTCTTAGACACCAGTCCACGCTTGGACTCGGCCCTGTATAATAGTGAGCCACCAAAGAATTTTATGCAGAAGCACACAATTATAAGACAGTGCCTAGAACAGTGCCCGAAACAAAATAGCTGCTCAGGAAATATTTTTGAAGAGTGAATCAAGTTGGTGTTGTAGAAAGATTATCTAGCAAGAGTTTAAAGGATGGATTATAGGAGGTTGCAAGGTCAGCTGAGAGATTGGCAATCAGTTTTAGAATGTAGATCACGGCTGGGGGATGGACTGTAAGAGATATCTGAAAGGCAGATTTAGATACAGTCTAAACAAAATTAGGGATCATGGTCCAGGTCAAAACTTCTGAGCAAAATTAATCGAGATCACAGGTATATAACAGTTACACCATTCCTAATCTGCTAGGATCAAGGAAATTTCTAACCCCCTAAAAAGAATGGAATTAGGCTCAATTATGGATGCTAAATAGCGAAGGCTGAGTCCTCAATGCCCATGTCCAATCATTTTAATTTCTTCAGTACCCAAACCAGCAGACAGTTTGCTTCCTTATTCCATGCACAGGAAGCATTAATTTTTTTTTTTTTTTTGGTACTGGGGATTGAACCCAGGGGCGTTCTACCTCCGCGCTACACCCCTGGCCCTACTTTTTATTCTTTAATTTGAAACAGGGTCTCACTAAGTTGCGGAGGGCCTCACTAAGTAGCTGAGGCTAGCCGCGAACCCAGATCCTCCGGTCTCTGCCTCCCAAGTACTGGGATTACAAGCATGCGCCACCACGCCCTGCACAGGAAGCATTAATTCTAAAGCCACATTCTACTCAGGAGTGACAATGTCTTACTACAGATGATCAAACTATCATGGTGTTTGCTAAAAGAAACACAGAACCAGAAGTCTAACTCATCCTGGAGATGATGTAGTCTAGTCCCTTATTTACACATGGGCAAAATGGCCCAAAGAGGAGATCCAACTTTTCCATAATTAAAGTTACTTAGGGTCCTTAGGAGAACTTCTCAAAAAAAAAAATCCTGTGTCTCAGCTGGAAATATCTCAAGATGTCATCAAGTCCAAGCTCTGCCCTTAGCAGAAGCCGCCGTCAGGGCCCGCAGCAACAGGAGTACACACCCAGAGGCCACTGGCGATGGTAACACCTCACCACCCATTCCTTTCATAGCCTACACAAATTGTTGGAATTGTCACTCCTGTTTTGAGCCTCAACATTTCTCCAGAGCCAACAGTCTACTACTTCTCCCCCCCCCCCAAGCCCTTTCCCCATTGAAGCAAAGGTCATCTCACAAATCACCAGGTAAACATCTGCTTCACCTGAAGATGCTCTTTTCTCCTGCAGGTAGTGTGTGTTACCAAAGTCATGGGTGGGGGGAAGACCCATGATTTTGAAAAGGGGAGAGAAGTATGGTACCATTGATGAGAAAAGGACAGGCCCAAGGGGGATGAATGGATCCATCAAGACATTAAGGATTGGGCTGGGGATGTGGCTGAGTGATAGAGCACTTGCCTGGCATGCACCAGGCCCTGGGTTCAGTCCCCAGCACTGCAAAGACAAATAAGCAAACTAAAGCTTTAACCAGGCATGGTGGTGCACGCTTGTAATCCCAATACTTGGGAGGCTGAGACAGGAACCTCACAGGTTGATGTCCAGACTTAGCCAGACCCTGTTTCAAAATAAAAAACCAAAATAGGGCTGGGGGTGTAGCTCAGAGACAGAATGCCCCTGGGTTCAATGCTCAGTACCCCCCCACACACAGAGATATTAAGGATCACTGATTCAGCTTAGGAGGAGAGAGAGATTTTAAAAAGGGGAGAAAGAAAGCAGGAGAAAAAGTGGGGTGCAGTGGTGCACACCTGTCACTCCAGTACTTGGGACGCTGAGACAGGAGAATCGCAGGTTCGTGGCTAGCCTCAGCAACTTAGGCCCTCTGCAAACTAATGAGACACTGTTTAAAAAAAATAAGGCTGGGGGTGTGTGGTTCAGAGGTAGAATGCTCACCCCTGGGTTCAATCCCCAGTACCACCAAAAAAAAAAAAAAAAAGCAAAAGAAAAGAGAAGTGATGATGAAAGATGGGAAAGTAAGGAATCAGAAGGAAATGAATGTGGCTAATATTTATTGAGCACTTAAGCAGCAGGCGCTATTATTTTCTGCATTTTTTCAGATGAGGAAACCAAGTCGGCGTGTCTGGGATTTGAACCCAGACTGTGTGGCTCAGCACTTTGCTATGCAGTGCAATGTGCAGAGCCTCCAGGGCCCAGGGCTTGCGGCAGCTACACTGCAGGGTTAATGTCATAGTTCAGAGCACAGAGCCGCTTCAGCAGAGCCAGCTTCGCTCCTGGTTCCTCCACTTACTAGCTGTGTGGGAGTTCCTCAAGTCTCTTACCCTCAGTTTCCTCATCTTGAAATTGGAGCTAATGATAGCATTTAGTTCACAGAATGATGGCAAGGATTACCTAAGCTAAAACTTTTAGCACACTGTCAGAACATAGAATGGAAGGGATTTTTTAGTTTTTTTGTCTCATGAAATCCTTGGACCCAATAAGGGATGTATTATTCCCATTTCACAGATCTCAAAACTGATACTTTAACCTGCCAAGGTCTTATGCCTAATAAGGGCTGAGGGTTGAGATAACAGGATAGACAAATGAGAGACAGGATGAAAAAGAAGAGGTGGGCTCTAAGTGGACCGAAAAGAAGAGGTAAGGAGAAGAAAGGAGGCCCTGGGGGCTTGCAGGATGCCTATCTGCAATCATACCAGGTAAAGTCTCATCATGAGCTCCCCTTAGGTTCAGACTGGTTCCCGTTCTAACACATGAGGAAGTTTGGACTCCCACCAAATCCCTTAAGGAATTATTTATCCCTTAAGCTTGATCTCTCAACACACAAACTACAAGCATAGATGAAGAAAACTGCTCATCATATTTCACATTCAATGTTAGCCTCTCCTTCCTACCTTAGAGCCACAGATCAATGCTTCATGAACTTACTTATCCAGTGTAAATTATTGCTTATGCATTCATCGAAAAGTTATATTGCTGTCTATTGTGTCCAGCCCTCGTATGACGAAATTTTCTTTACCAGTTGCAATTTAACCCCAATGAAAGCAAAGTCTTTGTCATAATAGAAAATTTGAGTGTATAAATTATAATATCTATGTATATTAGTTTTATTGTTGCTGCTGTAACAAATTACCAAAACTTTAGTGGCTTGAAACAGGACGAACTTATCATCTTACCATTCTAGAGGTTGTTAGTTTGAAATGGGTTTCAGTACAGCTACAAATGGGTGAATGGCCTTCCTCCTGAAGGCCCCAAGTGGGAAGAAAAAAGAAACGTAAGAAGGAAGAGCCTGCTATGAGGCTGATTAAAGTCTGTCTGTTTCTTTGCCTTTTCCAGCTACTTTTGAGGTTGTCTGCATTCTTTGTCTTGTGGCCCCTTCTGCCATCTTCAAAGTCAGCGGTGTGGCATCTTCACGTCTCTAAGCACAACCCCTGCTTCTGCCATCAGTTCTGGCACCAATGTCTATCATCTCAGTCATCCCATCCTCTCTCTGACTCCAACTCTCTTGACTCCTCTTCTAAGAACCCTTATGATACACTGGGTCTGCCTAGATTATTCAAGATAATCTCACCATCTCAAGATCCTTAATGACACTTGCAAAGTCCCTTGCCATAAAAGATATTCTCGGGTTCTGGGGATTAAGACATGGATATCTTTGGTGGGCTATTGTTCTATCACTATATGCTACCTAAATTTTCTAGAAACTTGAGATGCAATAGGTTTACAATAAATACTGCCTCACCAACATCACTTTCCAGAGCGATCTAAAGCTCCAGGCAACTGTCACCGAAGGTCACTCTTATTTCAGGGTATAAAAAGTCCTGATAAACTTTGCCTGATACTGTCCTTGACCTTTTTGCCACTAGAAAGAGACAGTAGGGTCAGTCATTCTTTTGACTATTCAAATTTGTATCATAATAAAAGATGCTGGTTTTGAATCCTTTTTATATGACTAGGAACCATGTTTACTTCAAAGGAGCTAGCTAAGGGTTTCCATGACCAATTCAGATGTCCACATCTGTGTTTCCTGGGAAGATGAATCTTCTGGATTCTAGAGGAGCTCCTGACTACCTGGACCAATGGTAATCCTTTATCAAGCCTCAGAAATCAAAACTTTAGGAAAAAAATTTTTTGTGTGTGGTACTGGAGATTGAACTCAGGGGGATTCTACCTCCAAGCTACACCCCCAGCCCTTTTTTATTTTTTGTTTTGAAACAGTCTCACCAGATTGCTGAGATTCTAAGTTGCTGAAGCTAGTCTTGAACCTGTGATCCTACTGTCTCAGCCTCCCAAGTACTAGGATTACAGGCATGTGCCACCATGCCCTGCAACATTTTATTTGACTAACAGAATTTTTTTTACGTGCTTTTATTGGTACATTGGAGTCTTACATTGCAATGAATATCTATTTGATGTTAACATATATGCACACAGCTCTTAGTGCCCCCCCGCCTTCCCCCACCCGTATGAAGTACCAAGAATGGTGTTAGTATATTTTCACATGTACATATTGTTTATGATAGTAATTTCATTAATTCACTTCTTTCTTGCCCTTCCCCTTCCCTTGTACCACTTCCCTTGTTCCGCTGAGGGTTCTCTATTACAACCGGAGTCCCTTGTGTGACCCTACTACTCCTTAGGTTGCACATACTGGGTATCATACCAAAGGGACTGAAACCAGAAAACTACAGTAATATATGCATACCCATGTTCATAGCAGCACAATTCACAGTGGCCAAATCATGGAACCAACCTAGGTGTCCATCAACAGATGAGTGGATTACAAAATTGTGGGAAATACACACAATGGAATTCTACTCAGCAATAAAGAAGAACAAAATAACAGCATTTGCAAGAAAGTGGAAGGATCTGGAGAACATTATGTTAAGCGAGATCAGTCAATCACAAAAAAAGAAGG
>PVJS01052362.1:0-13638 GCA_004027185.1 Glis glis
CACACACACTTTTTTAGAGCACCAGAGTCAAGACTGGTATCTAAGAACAAGCAGTTACTTCTGTGTAGATTATCCCATAGCAGAACCAGTTCATCAATCCAGGTTAAAAATAGTCAACTTTTTTTTTTTTTTGCTGGCTAGACTTTGCCTCTTAATATATTTTTTCTTAATTTCAAAAGAATATAAGCTCAGTGTTAAAAAGAAAAAAAGATAACACAGAAAAACACAAGTAGGAAAAAAATCTCCAGACATTTCACCTACTGTACACACATTATCATGTATGTGTGTATCTTCAGGTTTTCTTGAGAGGGACAGAGAGACAAAGAGAGGCACAGAGAGAGAGGGACGGGGGGAGATAGGAGAGTCAATTTTTACAAACAAAAAAATAGACTCTCTATTAAAAATAATAGTTTAGTACTTGGGGGGCTGAGACAGGAGGATTGCAAGTTCAAGGCCAGCCTCAGAAACTTAATGAGACCCGATTCAAAATAAAAAATAAAAAGGGCTGAGGATAGAGCTCAGAGGTAGAATGCCCCTGGGTTCAATCCCCAGTACCAAAACAAAAGCAAAAAACCCTACTGTCTACACTCACGAGGAACTCTTTTATTTTTATTCCCAAACATTTTAATTACATATAATCTACAAACCTGGAATAAATGCTTTCATTTTGTTGATTTTTGAAGTGTCACTTAGTGTTCTGTGTTATGTATTTTCTCCATGATGTTTCACCACATGTGTCCCATATTTTATATTTTAACTTAATATGATAAATATTTTTCATATTTCTCCTTAGTCTCCATTATTATGTTTTTTAATAATTTCTATTGGTGCATTATAATAATACATGATAGATTCACAGTGACACATTCATATACGTTCATACCATCATTTGGTCTGTTTCCCTCCCCTCCTCTCCTCCCTGCCTCCTTCTGCTAGTGAGATTCGTAGTGTCACATTCGTATATGCACATAGCATAGTTGGGCGTGTTTCCTTTCCCATACCCCCAGTTTCCCTCTCCTGCTCACTCCCGCTACGCCACCGTCTCTCTCCTGATTTTCAGGAGGTCCCTTTGCTTTCCTTTTTCTCTCTGGCTTCCACATATGAAAGAAAATATGTGGCCCTTGACTTTCCGAGTCTGGCTGACCTCACTTAGCAGGATGCTCTCCAGTTCCATCTATTTTCCTGCAAATGACATAATTTTGTTCTTTTTTTATGGCTGAGTAAAACTCCGTTGTGTATGTATGTATATACATATACATACACGTACACATACACATACACATACACATACACATACACATACATATACATATACATATACGTATACATATATATGCCACATTTTCTTTATCCATTCATCTGTTGACAGGCATGACATTATTATTGGTTTTCATGGGTGCATGAGAGTCCCTCATTTGGAAGTCCTGGAGCTCCTGCATTCGAAAGCAGAGGAGAGCCAGGCGTGGTGGCGCAGCTTGTAATCCCAGTACTTGGGAAGCTGAGACTGGAGGATCCGGGTTCGCGGCCAGCCTCAGCTACTTAGTGTGGCCTTCTGCAACTTAGTGAGACCCTATTTCAAAATAAAGAATGAAAAAATAAGGCTTGGGGTGGAGCTCAGAGGTAGAATGCCCCTGGGTTCAATCCCCAGTACCGCAAAACAAAACAAAACAAAAAACAAACAAAAAGAAAGCAGAGTAGGACCTCCATGGGGTCTGGACTCTGCCCCGCTCTAGTTCTATAACTTCCTGAGCCAATGTCTCCATCTTGGCCCTCATCATTTGCAAAATGCAGCCAGGACACTTTCTTCATAGCATGGCCATGAGTATTAAATCAAATGATATAAACCAAGCCTCCATCCCTGTGATCCCTGGGCATCGATTTACTGTACGCCGCTCCCTACTTCCCTGGCATTACCAGTTCTGTGGCCGGCTGGCTCTCCCCTCCGTTACTGCAGGGAACTCTGCAGGGCGCAGCGTTGAAGCTTGGGAGTGGATCTTTTTGACTGTGCTGCGTTATTCTGAAGGTTAATTCTTAGGAGATAAAAAAACCACAGGGAAACCAGCAGACCCTCCCGCTGGATCTCATTATAGAGGATTTCCCTCTTGCTTTCTGAAATAGTCATGTCATTTGCAAGGGCTCCCACAAGGGCTAAAGTACCAACATGCCAATATCGCCACCCTCTAGCCAGCAATGAATGCTAGAAGCCTTTACATTTTTCACTGTGTCAAGTGGACAGAACATGTCATGTTAGGATTAATTGTATTTTTCATTACTAAAGAAAAGATAGGATTTTGACACACATTCCCCCCATGGG
Organism: Glis glis; assembly: GCA_004027185.1. Classification (NCBI taxonomy): domain Eukaryota; kingdom Metazoa; phylum Chordata; class Mammalia; order Rodentia; family Gliridae; genus Glis; species Glis glis. The sequence goes on from PVJS01052362.1 coordinate 2,315, forward strand.
ACTGTGTGTGTGTACACATATATATTTCTGTTTATATATTTATTATATATATTTATATATTTATTTTATATATATTTATGTTTATATGTTTATATATTTATTTTCTGTTTATATATTTATTATATTTGTGTTTATATATTTCTTTTTTATATTTCTGTTATATATATGTATATTTCTGAATATATATATTTCTGTACACACACACACACACACATAACCACTCATCTCCCTTTTATTAACAAAAATTTCCTCCAGGCATGGTGATGCACATCTATAATCCCAATACTTGGGAGGCTGAGATAGGAGGATTGCAGGTTTGAGATCAGCTTCAGAAACTTTGTGAGACCCTGTTTCAAAATAAAAAATAAAAGGGGCTGGGGTGCAACTCAGAGATAGAATGCCCCTGGGTTCAATTCCCAGTACCAAAAAAAAAAAATCCTCAGGGTTTGGTGAAAATCGCCACAAAGAAGTTGTAAGTCTGTGCCGGAGAGCTTTGCTGGCCTCTGAGCCAGCGCCGGTTGGTGTGAGCCCCAGCCAGGCCCTCGCTCTCTGCTTTCTTTTCTGATGCTGGTGGCATGGGGCTGCACACCAGCCATCTGGAGCCAGCAGGAATTGCCGCGGAGGGTCACCCTGGGGGCTGTGTCACCCCCACGCACACCCAACAATCTCTGCATCCTCCCTGAAGAAAGAAAGGGTTGGATTTCACAGTAATGCGACCCAGAGATGAAAACTGCTGCTGAGGCTAAACCTCCGAGTGATATCGGGGGAAGAGAGCGGCATCCAGCCTGCTGAAGGACGGAAACCCAGGGCCGCAGAGGCTGCGACGGCATCTGCTCCAGGGAGGGTCATCCCACCGTCCCCGGCGCTGTGACCACTGGGGACTCTGTGGAGATGGTACAGGAAGATCATTAAACAACTATGAGCAGGTTGGTGACATCTAAAGTTTACTTGCGTCTGTTCCGCAGTGAGCTGTGGGGCGAGGGGTCACTTGGACTTTATGCTCCTCTGTTGATGGAGGTGAATGGAATTTAAAAAAAAGACACAGATGTGCAAATAAGACAGCAGTGTCATTTCAGAGAGACACAAACATGTCTCTCAAATGTGAGGACGCCACACATTTTTAATTGGCAAACAGTATTTGCCTTCCATTGCACATGTTTTTGTTGTTGTTTTATTTCTTTTTTTTTCTTTTGAGGAGAAGAGAGAAACACACACACACACACACACACACACACACACACACACATGCGCGCGCATGAGGCCAACATTAGAACTTACATAATTAAAGCCATTTTCCTATCACGTCTCCATTGCCCCGGAATTGTAGAATAAAACCACAGGTAGAGAAGTTTATTCCAATATTGTGTCAGGAGAAATGATTTTGTAAATCGTGTTCTAGAAGAACAGGTAGAAATGACATCAGGACAGGCTATTCTGACAGATGGACAGACAAAGGAGGTGTCTTGGAGGTGTGCCTGAGCAGCAGGGAGCCGTTGGAAGGAGTGGCGTGGATTTTACAGTTCTCTGTTACTCTATATTATATGGACAGTTCTCTTTCCTTACTACCCCTGAATACTGGAAGATAAAAACAATTTCTGTTAGATTTTCTATCATCAGAATTTTTTAAAAAAAATATGAACTATGAAAATGGTATTTAGAGATCAAGTTATTGGCAACTAACTTCATGTCTCCTAGAAATGGCTGACTATATGGGACATACAGCGTGACTGACTGAAAGTATTTATTTATAAATAGAATATTAAATTGAAAGTGATTATCAAGGACAAAATGGTGTTCTGTTTGTACAGGTTTTTAAATATTTTACTTATAAAACCAAATACTTCTTTGCATAATAAATGTTAATTTGGCATCCATGTCTAGCACATTGAAATACCAGGATATAGTTGATGCCAATATTTACCATCCACCAGAAATATGTGCGCTTATTAGCTCTGAGCGTATTGCAAATGCTTCTTGTATTCTCAAATAACTCTATGAGCTATATCCATAACCCTGGCCATTTATTGCAGTTACCTTCTTCACTCACTACTTCCTATTTCTGATGACACTTTAAGAAAATCAAACAAGGAACACCACTAAACCTTTTAAAAAAGAACCATGCTATTGGTTTACCCTTGTCTTCCTTTACTTAATTAAGTACTTGGTTAAGCATATTAATTTGTTAAAAAACAAGTGAGATGCTTGCGTGTGTGTGTGTGTGTGTGTGTGTGTGTGTCTGTGTGTCTGTGTGTGTATGGTGTGTGTGCTTGAAATTTCCGTTGCTATATAGGAAAATAATGACACAGATTATAATCTATAAAACAAAAATATTTTAATTTTAAATTTTTAAAATTCCAATTTATAAAATTTAAATTTTTTTAAATTGAAACTGAATTTTTAAAAAACTTAAAAAATAGTCTGATGTTCTACTATAATTTTCTTACTAGTTCTTGCCATTTATTTGGGGCATTAATGACTTGAACTAGAGTAAGCTTGGGAGGTTTATATGTTTTAATATGAATTTCAAGTCTGTATGAGGAAAACATTTAGAGCTGTGATGTGTTACTGTATAAAAATATATTATGGACAAGTCAATGAATAAGTATAGATAACTGAATTTAAATAAGAATAAAGAACTGAATAATGTCAAATAAGATGGATACATTCCCCAGTGGTTTAAGCTTAAATCAAAGGTCACCAATTCTCAGATATGAAAGTATAATATTTTTGGCCAAAAAAAAATTCTATGAAAAGATTTTCCTCTAAGAAAACGTGTCTGATGGTGGTAAGGAGAAATTTTTGCCTTTTATAGGATATATTTCTGTATTATTTAATTTTTTCAATGCAAATGTATTCCTTTTTTACCTGAGTGACTTATTAAAGTTTTAAATAAGGCAGTCATACCATTCCATTTCAAAGAACTTGGAAAAGAAAGAAGAAAAATCTTTCCTAATTCTGTCACTAATTCCCCACAGCCCCTCCTTAAAGCTTATTGTTAGCATTGGGGCTTTTTTTTTTTTTCAGTCTAAATGAACGTTAACCATCCTCTTTATAGTTTCTGGGAATTAAATGAGGCTGGCAGGTTAAATTAACTGCATATGCATTAACTAATGTTTTCCCATCATGTCCTCCCAACAATTTGGTCAGATGAGGGCCCCGGCTCACAGGGTCAGAGAGAGAGGACGTGTGTTGTCCCTGCATCTTTAGAAAATCAGACTCAAAATAAAAAAAAAAACACAGTATCATTCAATGTAAAGAGAACAGGTTCTAGATTCTTCTTATGTCAGTGGTTTCACCTACATAGGCCATATTGAAAAATCATGTTAAAATAAAATCACACGCACCATGTGGCCTACATAGCACCCAGGTCCCACCTCCACGATACTCGGGCTTAAAGGCTTAACTGTGTGTGTTTATGTCCCTAACACGAGCAGAAGAGGTTACTCCATACGCCACTCTTGCACACGTACAGGCGTGCACAGACGCACACACGCACTTGCCTTTTACTAGGGAAGGAGGGTATTTGCTTAATTCCGAAGGACGAGTGGTGACATAATGAAGTGTCCCTTTTCTGATGGAGGCCGCCGCAGCTGGCCCCACCTCCTCCTCCTCACCCCACTAATGGCCTCCCTCCCTCTGGTCTGCTCTCAGATGTCTCAGGGTCTCTGACTGTCAATAATTAATGAGACTGTCAGCGTGCGTTGGGAAGAGAAGCTGCCTTGTTCACATGTATCACTGCTTACACACTAAGCTTTTTCCTGGTTCCTCTTTCCAAAAATATCCAGCCCCCCAAAATACTTAGTAATCTCCACTCAGACCCCATAATCTGGAATTGGCGTTGCAGGAATGAGGCCAACTGTGTGCTGATTTCATGGCCTTTCAGAATAGTTGCCTTGAAATGGGGCAGATCGTGGTTCAGGGAGTCGTAAAGACCCTGGGCGGCTGTAAGGACCTTTACTCTGTAAGCGGCTTGGCTCTGCCTTTCTACAGAGCAGGGCTCCTGTGTTGGTAGTGTGTCATACGGTGGGCCCTCTTTGGGGTATGGTATTATGACTCATCTTTTCTCCCAACGTGTTATTGTGAAAATTTTCAAAAATACAGTAATGCCGAAAGAATGGAACCAGTGGACGCCCATATACACACACCTACAGCCTACCATCAGTGTGTTTGAAAATCACCCTCTTGCACTTCTATCTATCCATTTTTAATGCATTTCATAGAAACGTTGCAAATACCTGAATACTTCTGCCTTAAATACATCAGCATGCATATTATTGACTAAGGGCTGAGATGTGTATAGATGCACTTTTGGTAAAATGTATATACGGTGAAATGCGATGATCGTAAGGGGACCTTTTGATAAGTTTTGACCAGAACAGCCCCTGTGTAATGCAGACTCCATCAAGAACCATCAACCCAGACAATTCCTCATGCTCTTCCCCTGATAAACTTCACTGCCTGCCCTGCCCCCACTCTTCTGATATTTTTTTTCCAACCCAAAGTAGAACGGCATATAAATGGCACCATGTTGTGCAAGATTCCTTTCACTCAGCATTATGTTTTTGAGATTCCAATCAGTCATTTCATGGATCAATAGTTCATCCCTTTTTATTGTTGAGTAGTCACCGGAGCTCATATTGTTTAATCCATTCTCCTATGGATCAGCACATGGGCTATTTACAGTTTGGAAATATTACGATTTAAACTGCTCTGAACATTCTTGGATACTTTTGGGGGGCATATTCATGTTGGGTAGATATGTAAAGATGGAATGAATGGATCATCAGGTCATTGTGTGTTTAGTTTTATATGAATCCACCAGACCTGTTGCTAAAATGGTAGTACTATTTTTATATTCTAACCAATGAAATAAGAGCATTCTGGTTGCTCCATATCCCTACCAAACATGTCAGTCTTTTTAAGGATTTAGACATTCTGGTGGGATTGTAATGGTGATTTCAATTTGCATTTCCCTGAGGACTAATGATATTGAGCTCTTGGAGTAGCTTTTGCTGTTCAGATCTTTACCCATTTTTAGTTGGGGTGTTTTGCATTATTGAGTTATATGATGAAATTTTATATCCTGGATGCCATTCCTTTTCAGATATGTGCTTTACAAATATTTCATTCCAGTCTGTAATTTGCCTCTTCCTCTTTAAATGGTGTCTTTTCATGAGCAGATGTTTGAAATTTTGATGAAGTATCATTTAGCAATTTTTCTTTCACGGTTAGTATTCTCTGTGATCTATTGTATTCATCAGCTTTTTTTCCCCACTGTGACAAAATGCCTGACACAGGCTATCTATAAAGAAAAAGAGGCTTACTTGGCTCACAGTTTTGGAGATGCAAGGGCATGGTGCCTGGCTCAGCTCACTTGTGGTAAGGACCTCATGGTAAATGTCAGATGGTGTCAGGCATGGAGGAATAAACAAGTGATCACAGCGTGAACTACCAGCACTACCAGGGATCACACGAGTCCTGCCTTATACCCCCAACGACCTAGGGAACTCTCAAGAGGCCCAACCCTATAAAAGTCACACCACTTTCAATGGCCCCCTCTTAGCAACCAAGCCTTTAATCACAATAGACCCTTCAGGGACACTCAAATCACAGCACCCATCTAAGAAAACTTGGCTTCCTCTCAAGTCATGAAGGTGTCCTATGCGTTTTTCTAGTAGCTTTATAGTTTTTGCCTTTATATTTAGGCCCACAATCCGTCTCAAATTAGTTTTTGTGTATGGTAAGAGTAAGGAGCAGGGATCTTTTTTATTCAAAGAGGATGCTAGCACCATTTGTTGAAAAGAGTTTTGTTTTTCCCAAGTATTTCTTTGGCACCCTTGTCAAAAATCAATTGAATGTACAAGTCTATTTCTCAACTCTCTATTCTGTCTATAGAACTATTTGTTTATACCTTATATCAGGACCACACTGTCTTGCTTACCACAGCTTTACAGTAAGTCTCGAAATCAAGTAGTATGAACTCTCTTCTTTCTGGATTACCTAAAAGTCTCCCACTAGGCCACACCCCTCCATCACCACCCAGTAGCACCATTCTTGGGAACAAGCCTTTAACACATGGGCCTTTGGGGGACATTTAAGATCCAAACTATAGCATATTCTATTACAAAAATTATAATTTTTGAAATTTTTCCCAAATGTTAGCTGCTATTATGTTATTCACTTTTGTGATGTGTATAATTTAGAAGCCAACTTTACTCAGCCTTTCCATTAAAAAATAAATAAATCCTGTTTAAAAATAAAGCCTGTTTTATTCATTCCTTCAAAGAGACAGCGGGGAGATGAGCAGATCACCCCTGGCCTGGGAGCAGAGAGACCAAACATCAGCCTCATTTGCCTCTTCCTGGTTTTGCAAGCTCGGCCAAGAACGATAGAATTCTCTTCCTATTTCTGCTATCACTCAACACAATCAGAGTTCAACTCCTCAATCATTACAGCTTTTCATTTTCTTTCTGTAACATCTATAGAGATAAAGCTTTAACTCTGGTTCAGGAACCCAGTTAGAAATCTGGTGGAAGCCTTGAATTTTCTCCTCAGAGAAATGTACACACCTGTGCACAGGCATGCACACACACACACACACACACACACACACACACACACACACACACAAGGTTTGTGTACAATTCTAAGATGTTCAGGGAACTTCTGAAGCTTCCTTATCATCCTTTTAGAGCCCACAGACCTCCTAATTATGAACCCCTGTTCTAGAGGGGCATATTGATCAGGGTAGGGGATTTCTCCTTTACCTTGTGTCTTTAACACCCAGCACGGTGCTTGACTGTTTCCCAGCTGTTCAGTGTCCCCTGTGTTTACTGAATGTCCCTGTGGTCTTGTAGCCTTCCGCAAGGCTAGCCTCCCCTCCCAGGCAGTGCCAGGAGCTCAGTGGACCTGGGGCAGCCCCGAGCCTCCCCTCCCCCTCCAGTAGAGGCCAGCCTCCACTATTAGAGAATAGGGTGCAACCACCGCAAAGCCACAGTTCAGAAAACCAGAATGACAGAGCCGGGAGGCACCTTCAGGGCAGCTTGGGCCCAGCACACCTGCGGTCCGAGGACATCTAGAGGCCCGGAGTTTCAGGGGATTGCCCAAGATCGTGGCCCGGCATGTTTGTGCAGGGCAGGTGTGGAGTGCGAGCTACAGATCCTAAATCCTGCGTCCTCTGAGGGGGTTTCTAGGCAGGGAGGGGCTTGGGAAAGCGTAGAGAGCTGCTTCTCCTCCGAATCACTCTATCCCCCTGAGGGACACAGCGGTGGAGTGCTTTGACTGGGCCCCCAGCTCTCCCACCAAAGCCCCCGCGCCTCCTCGCCGTCTGTGAAGTCAGCCAGGCACCAGGCAGCGGCTCTCAGGCCCTGGAATGGCTCCAGGTGGCAGACACGACGCAGAAGCCTCTGAGTATGCTCAACCGCCTGGTGCCTTTGCAGGCAGCCCGGCTTCGCCACCAGCGCCAGCAAGTCCCTCCCCGAAGGGCTGCAGGTCCCCATGGTGATGGGAGCCTGGTGACGGCAGCTCTTCAAGGCCACCCGGTCTCTTCCTACAACCCCCAGAATTATGTCATGGACAACACATCCCTCTGCTGTCATCTCCGGTGACTCCCGAGAGCGCCTGGCAGTGACGGTGACACTGTGTGTGTGCTTCCTCCCATGCAGGTGCCGGGGACATGGGCAGCAAACTGTCCACGCCAGGCGGGGACTCCACAGCACAGTCGCCCAGGACAGAAGACATTCACACCGCCTACAAGAAGGGTGACCTCGGCGGGGCCCGCCAGCTGATCCGGGAGGCTTGTGAGGACAGCGCGTCCCAGCTGGAAAAGGTAGGTGGATGCCGGCCCCAGGGCCACACCGCGTCCAGGGTCACAGCTCCGATTGTCTCCTTACTGACCTCCTCTGAATGGGGACTTTCTGTTGTTCTCTGGAACAACTTCCTTTTGCATCCGAACTTGTGGGTACCGTTCCTTTGAATCAACTTCTTCTCAGACCGCCATGGCAGAAGCAGGTCCCTCCCACCTTTCCATGTCAGACCCTTGAGGGACAGGAGTGGGGGGCCTAAATGTAAAGAATAAAATGCTATCTGCACATTCAACCTGCTAGATTCTTTTACACTTTTTCCCACTATAAAAAATAGCATATGCTTGCTGGGCCCGTAATCCCAGTACTTGGGAGGCTGAGACAGGAGGATCACAGGTTCAAGGCCAGTCTCTAACTGAGGCCCCCAGCAACCTAGTGAGAGCCTGTTTCAAAATAAAAAATAAAAGAGGACTGGGGGTGTATCTCAGAGGTAGAATGCCTCTGGGTTCAACTCCCAGTACCAAAAGAATAAGTACATAAAATTTTAAAAAATGGCACATGCTCAAAAAAGAAAATTTAGAAAATCTACAAAAGTAAGGGGAAAAAAGAATAAAAAGGTAACCATGTTTCTAATATATTCAAGCAATCTCACGTAACAGTTTCCGTGTATTTCTCTTCTAGCTTGCTGACCTGAGCATACATTGTTGTTTCTAATATAGATGCATTCATATCATATATATACTTTTTTTGGCACTAGGGATTGAACCCAGGGACATTCTACCTCCAAGCTACATCCCCAGCCCTTTTTTTTTTTATTTTGAAATAGGGTCTTGCTAAGTTGCTGAGGCTGGCCTGGAACTTGTGATCCTCCTGCCCCATCCTCCCAAGTACGAGTATTACAGGCATGAGCCACCATGCCCGGTCATGTATATACTTTTGCATATACTTCCGTTCTCATGTGATATATTCTTTTTTTCTGTATGACTATAAATTCCTCATAAACATCACCTTCTTTTTTTTTTTTGTGGTACCGGGGATTGAACCCAGGGGCGTTCTACCTCCACGCTACACCCCCGGCCCTATTTTTTATACTTTATTTTGAAACCGGGTCTCACGAAGTTGTGGAGGGCCTCACTAAGTAGAGAAAGAGAGAGAGAGACAGAGAGAGAGAGAGACAGAGAGAGAGCTGAGGCTGGCCTCGAACCCGGATCCTCCGGTCTCCACCTCCCAAAGTACTGGGATTACAAGCGTGCGCCACCACGCCCAGCCTAAATATCACCTTCAAAGCTGCACAATATTCCATCTGATAGAGAGTTCATAATTTACCCAGCTACTCCTCTTAGTTGGCTGTTTGGATTATTTCTAATTTCTTACTAATATAAATAATGCTGTATTAAATATTTTTGCCTAATTCTTTTCTTTTTGTGAGACTCTTTCCTTAGGTTATATTTGCAGGAATTGAGAATGTGAATATGAGCATTTTTAAAATTTGGGATACATGTAAAACTGTTTTCCAAAAAGCTCATGCAAATTAACCCTCCCACCAACAGTCCAAGAGGGTCATCGCTATGTTCTTAGCCTTGAATAAGGATTGGGAGTTCTCATGGACACCGTTTGCAAAATACTTTTATGGGTACATTGGAGTTATACATCATAATGAGATTCAAAGTGATGCAGACACATCATGGGCATGCTTTATTGATGCTGTATTTGCATTACTTTGATGAGCATAGGCTTAACATGTCTCTGCTGAATTGATAGAAATAATGTTATTCTTAAGCCTTTAGCCTATTCTCAGAAATGTAAGAGATTGGGGGTACAGTGTCCTTGAAAATAGTTGAAGGGAGGGCATTTGGGATCCTTCTGTTAATGAATTCTCTGTGCATATGTCAAAGGGCCACCCTTCTGTAGGAGGAGGCAGCTGCATAAAGCTCACAGTACCCAGGTCATAGAATATCCTGCAGCACTCCAACAGAACAAAACAGTCTCTAGCCACTGTTTTGGAAAGGTCTCCAAGGTAAAAGTGAAAGCCTTCTGCTTCCAGTAAGATGGAGGAAAGGTGGGACAGGTGTACTTTTCCATTTCAGTAAGTGCACCTGAAAGCCCTGGGCATTGCATCTAGAACAAGCCTAAGATTCTAGAAGGCGGAGTGAAGACGAGAGACCAGCGAATGACCGCCGGACCCAATGAAGCCACCGGAGTGAATTTGGGGGCTTTCTCTTTACTTCACACATCTCAGATTGGATGCTGGAGAAGGTGGTAGCCCAGAAACACAAACTGCAGGTAAAAAGCCAAGGAAAACCTGCTCTCTTGAGCCTAACGACCAGGCAAAGGGCAAGCAGAAAACTAAGAGCAATAAGCAACCTATTTTAGCCAAACACCACAGAAATGCCTGCAGCCCCAGCCCCACCCCACCAGCAAAGGACAGGTCATTAAAAAAAAAAAAAAGTCTCAACTCTAGAAGAGAGAGGATAGAGGGAAGAATCAATGGACTTTGAATATAAAACAATAGAAATTACCCAGTGTGGAAAAGGGGGGTAGACTGAAAATGAGTGACCAGACCCTCATAGACACATGGAAATTTTAACTGAAGATTTAATATTCATGTTACCAAAGTCCCAGACTTTGACCTTTGCCAGGCTGTAGCAAACTTCCCCAATCATCCCTCTCTCCAGGGTGGGGAGTTGGGATATTAATCACCACCAGGTGGTTACTGGTGTCCCACCCCCATCAGTGGAAGCTATGTGGGAAGCCTGGACTTCCATCCTTACCTGGAAGTAATGAGATACTCCTCCTCCTCCTAGCTGGGGAGGAATGATAGCAAGACTAATAATGAACCTGAAATCTCACCCCTGCACAGCAGTATCAAGGAGTCCCTCCCCAGTGGGTGTCGACTGATTCTGAGCAGAGTCCCTGTATTTCTACCACCTCCCCTGACCCCACAGCAGTAATGAGGTGGTATTGCTGTTCAACCACCAGAGCAGATAGTAGAGTCTAAATATGACCCAGAGTCTTAAAAATATATTATCCACAATTTCCTGATTCTAATTTTTTAAAAAATCAAAGAAACTCACACCAGAAACCAGAAGAATTCCAAACTCAATTAAAAAAGATAACCAACAGATGCCAACAACAGTATGACTTCAATGTTAGAAAATATCTGAGAAGTATTCTAAAGTAGAAATCATAAAAATGCTTCAGTGAGCAAGTATGAGCACATGTCAGGAAAAAATAGAAGTCTCGCCAAAGAAAGAAAGGATACAAGTAAAACTAAGTGTGAATTTTAAAACTTAAGCCGGGCGTGGTGGCGCATGCTTGTAATCCCAGTACTTTGGGAGGCGGAGACCGGAGGATCCCCGTTCGGGGCCAGCCTCAGCTCTCTCTCCCTGTCTCTGTCACTCTCTCTCTCTCTCTTTCTCTCTCTCTCTCTCTCTCTCTCTCTCTCTCTCTCTCTCTTTCTCCTTAGTGAGGCCCTCTGCAACTTCGTGAGACCCGGTTTCAAAAATAAAGTATAAAAAAAAA
>PVJS01052363.1:0-13638 GCA_004027185.1 Glis glis
CTCTCGCTCTCTCTCTCCCTGTCTCTCTCTCTCTCTCTCCTTAGTGAGACCCTCCGCAACTTCGTGAGACACGGTTTCAAAATAAAGTATAAAAAATAGGGCCGGGGGCGTAGCGCAGAGGCAGAACGCTCCTGTGTTTAATCCCCGGTACCGCAAAAAAAAAAAAAAAAAAAGTAGGGCTGGATCTGCTGAGTTAAAGGAGAAGGGTGCCAGGTGTGGTGGTGCACGCTTGTAATCCCAGTACTTGGGAGGCTGAGATAGGAGGATCGCAGGTTCGAGGACAACCTCAGCAAGTAGTGAGATTCTCATCAACCTAGTGAGACCCTGTTTCAAAATAAGAATAAAAAACAGGGCTGGGGGTGTAGCTTGGAGATAGAATACCCCCGGGTTCAATCCCCAGAACTACAAAAAAATAAAAAATAGGACAAGGGTGACACCAGCAAGTGACAGAAATCAGGCTAAAGTAGTCAGGTTTTTTTTTTTGCGGTACTGGGGATTGAACACAGGGGCGTTCTACCTCCGTGCTACGCCCCCGGTCCTATTTTTTATACTTTATTTTGAAACTGGGTCTCACGAAGTTGCGGAGGGCATCACTAAGGAGAGAGAGAGAGAGAGAGAGAGACAGGGAGAGAGAGAGCAAGAGAGAGAGAGAGCTGAGGCTGGCCGTGAACCCGGATCCTCCGGTCTCCGCCTCCCAAAGTACTGGGATTACAAGCGTGCGCCACCACGACCGGCTTAAAGTAGTCAGGTTTAAAAGGAGAGAAGAAGCCGGTGTGGTGGCGCACGCTTGTAATCCCAGTACTTGGGAGGCTGAGACAGGAGGACCGCAGGTTCGTGACCAGCCTCAGCTACTTAGTGAGGCCTCCAAAACTTAGTAAGACCCTGTTTCAAAATAAAAAAAGAATAAAATACAGGGCTGGGGGTGTAGCTCAGGAGTAGAATGCCTCTGGGTTCAATCCGCAGTACCACAATAAATAATTAAATAAATAAATAAATAAATAAAATTTAAAAATTATGGTCTGGGGATGTGGCTCAGAGGTAGAATGCCCCTGGGTTCAATCCCCACTACCACAAAAAAAAAAAAAAAGAGAGAGAGAGAGAGAGATAAGAGGGAGCTAGCAAAGGTTCTTTTGTGGGAGAGAATGGATACCAGTCAGGGCAGAGGGTTCTGGCAGCAGGGGGCCAAGGACACCCACTGGCTTTGGGAGGAACTAGGCTTGAGGGAAAGGAGAAGGTCCAAAAGGCCACACCAGCAGGGCCTTCAGCATCATCTTGCCCAACTTTCTATAAAATGCACCCATTTTATAGATAACAGGGCATGACTTGCCCAAAGCCACTCAGAGACTCGGTGGCAGAGCCAGGGTTGGAACTCGGGACTCACTGACACCCAGCCAGGACAGACTGGGCCACAGGAAGGCCGCTGGGCACTGCAGGAGAGGCCGTGCAGCCGCTGATGTGAGCTGACAGCAGGGAGAGCGGGTGGCGGAGGCAGATGGATGCCTTTGGACGGCTGGGCTCCCTGCAGGCTCCCAGGCGGGCAACAGGAAGTCAGTCCCCTCCAGCCTTCAGGCCAAGGCCTCTCCCAGCCCTGGGCAGATTCTGGAAAGGGGATGGAGCCATCCCTGGCTTGCACTGCCCCAGGGTCTTCCAGTGCTCCATGAAGGAGGAGCTCACCACCCTGGATCCCTGCATGGGCTCCTGCCACCCTCAGCAGGGTCTAGGAAGGTGGTGGGGGCTAGGAAGGAGGGGCATTCTGGGGAAGGAAGCCAGTAAGGGTGGGGGTTCTAGGGAACTGCAGAACTGTGTCCTTGGGCATCAAAGGGCAGGGCAGTGGTACATACCAGCAGCCCCCACTTTTGTTCTTAAGCACAGTCGCAGCCAATAGAAATGGCTATGCAGGTGCCCCAGATTCAGACATGCATATGAGAACTGCACAGTGACATGTACACATGACACATATTCACAGATACTTTCTGCACACACAGAGATACACACATGCATGACCGTGCCCGGCATGCTGTGCACGCACATGTGCACACAGAGACCTGCAAGCCAGACAGACAGAGAGTGAAATCCAATGCCTTAGTTCTCTGGCAGGTGGGACCAATGTCCCCAAGGAAAGTCCCCAACAGCTGTGCAGGCTGATCCCAGCCCTGGGGGAAGGGGAGAGAGGGGTTCATTAACTCTAACATAAATCTTTCTCCTCCTCTGCATAAAGAGAGGTGGGAGAAGGGGCAGGACCCTTGTAGGGGGCCCTGGTTGTTGCTTGGGCCACCTCCTATCTTCTTCCCACACTCCTCTTCACTCCCAGGGACCCCACCCACTAGCCCATAGCCTTGGGTTGGGCTGAGGAGTCCCTGGTTCCGGGACAGTGAACTTGGCATTCATATTAGGGTGGGAAGGACTCATAGAGATTAAGGCAGTAAATGCCCTCAGATTACAGCAGAAGTGGAGCCAGAGGCAGTGAGGTCTCAAAGCCACAGTGAGATGAGCTATACCAGGACTAAAACCCAGGGCTCCTTTGTCCCCACCCAGGGCTCTTTCCAGCACACAGAGCTGTGGCCAGCTGTGGCCTGGGGCCCTCTGGGAGGGCTAGGCTCCCTGAATGCTCAAGCTAGGAACTGGGACAGCAGACCCAGCTCAGAAGCAGCCAGTGAAGACGGAGTCCCATAAACTGCATCTTCCCAAGATGCTCATTCGGTTGTTTGCTTTCCAGAGACCAAGCGTATGGGGTGGAGGAGTGAGCATCCTGGCTCCCCACCACTCCCTTTCCTGGGAAGCCCCGGTCCACAGGGTGAGTGGCTTTGACAACCATGGTAAAGTGCCAATGTCCCAGTCATGGCGGGCACTGCCCCCCTCTGCGGCCCTCCTCCTAGGCCTCAGAGGAAGGGAGTCAGGCTGGATCCCAGGAAGGACTGCTTCTCGGAGAGAGGACTAGCACAAGGTAATCACCCAGCCCCATCAAGCTCCCCGGGACGGCCAGGGCAGGGATGAGCTGGGCATACCTTCAGGCTGCAGTGCACAGCTGACTCAGGTGGGTACACGATGAAGTGGCGCAGGGTGAAACCAAAGCCATCCTGGAGACTTTTGTGCAGCAGTAGGGTCCTCGGCCCCTGCCAGGGGAGGGGGCGCCCAGGAGAGCACCCATCTCTTGGGCCCGGTGGCAGCTGCAGGAGCACAGGGAAACAGGGTGAGTGCAGCGTGGCCAGCCCTCAGGGATCTGCACCCTATCCCCTGCAGCTTAGGACCTGGGAGGAATACCAGGGTCCATGCCCCAGGGAGTCAGGCACCTCTCTGCCCAGACCTCCTCCTCAGCCCTCCCTCGCCCACCCTCACCAGCCCACACCCTCTTCCTTCTTTGCTTTCCCCTCAGTGCCCTTCTGAGGCCTTTGCTCCAGGGAAATAACTTGCTGTGAGCCAAGCATTTGTTCAGTTCTGCACTCAATGAATGCCCACTATATGCCAGGCACATCACACACAGCCCGCCCGCCCGGAAGTGCCTACGGCTATTTGAACACATGCAACTCTTACACACCTGCACACGCACACCCACAGACATGCACACACACTTATCCAGATAGAACACACCACAAATACACAGACAAGCACACATGCGAATGTGCACACAGATCCACAGAGTACACACGCACGCTTATGTAGACCATAAACACAGGCACACACGTTGCACATAACCAGTCTTTTTTTTTTTTTTGCGGTACGGGGGATTGAACCCAGGGGCGTTTTACCTCTGAGCTACGCCCCCGGCCCTATTTTTTATCCTTTATTTTGAAACCGGGTCTCACGAGGTTGCGGAGGGCCTCACTAAGTAGCTGAGGCTGGCCGAGAACCCGGATCCTCCTGTCTCCGCCTCCCAAGTACTAGGATTACAAGTGTGCGCCACCACGCCCGGCACATAACCTGTCTTGAACACGCACACAATACACACACACACACACACACACACACACACACACACACTGTGCACAGGACACAGACAAAGCAGCCCTCAGGAGCAGCAGCAGGAACACACCGCAAGAGCTGCAAAGGAGCAGACTGGACAGCAGATGATAACTGAAGGGACTTCCTGAAGTCCCGGAACCCAGCCCGGAGGCCTGGCTGGTTCATGGGAAATGGGGTAGGGGACACACTGCCCTCTGTCCGACCAGAATACTTGGGATTCCCCAAGATGGCACGCAGAGGGTGTCTGAAGACAAGGCTTTAGGGGGCACACAGGGCTATCTGTGGGGCAGGAGGCAGAAGAGGACAGGGTCTGAGAGAAGCCTCCCTGCAGGTCACCTTGTTAAACACAGAAAACGGTGGGTGACAGGAGGGCATCAGAGGGACTGTGAACAGAGAGGCCGCTGGAGAAGGTGGCAGCCAAGGGGAAGGTACTGCAGGAAAAGCCAGTAGGCCTCCCACAAGGATGCTTTACCCCACATTAGGCAGCCTGTACTGGCTGTTGCTCTAATCCAAACCCCTCTGGGAGCAAAAGGCCTCCCTCCCGCACCTTCAACAGTCCTAAACGCCTTCACTCCTCCCGGACCCCAGACAGGAGCCTGTGCTGGTGGAGAAAGGCTGGGGGGCTGTGCTCCAAGGGAAGCTGCCCACCAGTTCTAGAGTGAGAACCTCTGGCTTCACTGTAAAGTTCCCCTTCTAATAGCTGGAGAATGCTCAAAAGCATCTGCCACTCCAGGGCAGCGATGCTAAAGTTCATCCAAGCACCTATCTACCTTCCTATTCATACATTCAATGGAGGGCTAGCCAGCGCTGGCCCAGCCCTTTCTAGGGATTTCTGCATGGGGTGGGAGGCCTGGCTGCAGTGGAGCAGGAGGGGATGGATCCTCAAATCTCAGAAGATTAAAGAAAAACGAGACAGAGGCAATAGGCTTGCTACATGCAGTCCCAGAGCACAGAGCCAGGGGGAAGATACAAAAACACTGAGTATGCTGGGTGTGGTGACGCATGCTTGTAATCCCAGAAATTGGGAGGCTAAAACAGGAGGATTGCTGGTTCAGGGCCAGCCTCAGCAATTTAGCAAGACCCTCAGCAATTTAGGGAGACCCTGTTTCAAAATAAAGAATAAATAGGGCTGGGGGTGTAGCTTGGAGGCAGAATGCCCCTGGGTTCAATCCCCAGTACTGCCAAAAAAAAAGTAAAATAGGGCTGGGAGTATAGCTCAGAGCTAGAATGCCCCTGGGTTCAATCCTAGTACCAAGAAAAAAAAAAAAAAAAAAAAGAGGAAGCAGAAGGTTGAGTGAGGCTCTAGCTCCAGCTCCAGGCAAGGGAGATTGTTCTAATCGCACACAGTCTGGAAAAATACAGGGATGAGGTTGTGAGCTCCCCATCCTCAGAAGGATCCAAACAAAAACTGGACCACCCAGCCAGGCATGGTAGAGTGCTCCTGTAATCCAGTCCTTGAGTAGCTGAGAAGCCTCCATGGGGTGGGAGGATCACAGGTTCCAGGCCAGCATGCAGTAATCTAGGGAGAACCTGTTTCAAAATAAAAAGGGCTGGGGGTGTAGCTCAGTGGTAGAACGCCCCTGCGCGTTCAATCCCGAGTACCTACACACACACACACACACACATGTTGGACCACCCCCAATCTAGGAGGCCCTAGTAGGGATTCCAGCATCAGGCAGGAGATCCAACGATGTCCCTTAGCTCCTTCTACTTGGAGCTATAGCCTGGCCTCTTCCGCTGAGCCCCACATTCCATGGGGTCCAGGGAGCACAGAGGAGAAAATTCTTTGGAAATTCTGCTGAGGTCTGAAATCCCGTGGAGTTCCTATCTCTGCTGACCCGGCCAGGAACTGATCAGGGAGAGCGGATGACCTGGGGACCCCCCCCCACATCCCCTACAGAAGCCCCAGCTTCTCCCTAGTGTGGGCTGCCCGCTGCCCGCTCCCCGGCTCCCCAGCCTGGCTCGGTGGAGGCTTTTTGCAGGGCCTATTGTTTCACTGGTGTCCTGGATTAAGGTTTAAGCCACCAGCTGCCCCAGTGATGAGAAGTGGCTGGGACAGGTCCCGGCACGCCCCCTGCCCCTCCCCCTACACATATCCTGCCTGGAGCTACCAGCTGCCTGGGGGTGCCACTCCCTGGGGGACATGCCTGTAATCCAGGGCAGTGGGCATGCCTTCCTTTCCCAGTCACCTCCTCGTACAGGCACCCCCTCCCTTATCTCTGCCTCTCCCTTTCCTCAGTTCCTTCCTTCCAGGCCCCCTTCCCCCACCTCCTCCAACTAGGCCCCAGAGAAAATCAGTCATCCCCCAGCCACACCACTGCTTGAAGAGAAGACACAGAGACACCGCAGACCCAGCCAGAGCTGGCGGCTCCCCTGTGGGTAGTTCTCCCTTTGATTTCACCTCAATCCTTAATGCTGTTCCACGTGCACATCTCCTCTCCTCCCCTCTGACCTGGGACAACACCGGTCTTACTCTCATCTTGAGGGGAAGGGAGGCGATAGATGTAGAAACGGAGAAGGACCCAGCAATGAGACCTAGAAAGGTGATTAGACTGAGAAGGGGTACAGCTTGCACACACCCCAACTCTGCCTCTCTGACAGGTGAGGAGACAAGGGGAAGGAGAGGGAGATACTGGGGGGGGGCAGGGATATTACTGATTAAAGTCTCCTGGCCCAGATCTACTTCTAAACTCTCTCACCCTCTGTCAGAAAAGGAGAAACCTAGAAATACCAACTGTTGGTGGGAGAAGGGCAGATGGCCCCAGGCCACAAATTAGGTGAGGTGGATTGGCAACACCAAAAACTAGAACCCAGGAGTCCTGCTCCTCCCCCCAGGAGCATAAAGAGGTCACTGCAGAGAGCACAGCACTTAGGCTGGGCATGGTGCCCACTGTGACTCACACCCTACCAGCCCGGTAGATCCCGGACACCAGAAACGCTGCTCCCCCCAGCCCCAGTCCTTGCCCCCCCCCCGCCGAGATCACTCGCTAGTGCTGAGACCCATTCTGCCGCCTCAGCCTCCTTTGCCCACTAGGAAACCCTCAGGTGCCTGTGTCCAGGTTCACTCTCAGGGGCTGTGGGGTGGTACCAGTGCCTAGTTCTGAACACTCCAGGACCCTAGATACCCCAGCGGCTCTTCCAACAAGCGGGTCCCTTCCAACCTTCCACTGCCTGGAAGCATAGAGGGCTGAGCGCACTGGAGGCCACTGCCCACACTGGGGGTCCTCATCCAGCACCCCTGGATAAGCTCCAAGCCTAGAGCCCTGTCACTCTCACCCCATCTCTCAAGTTCGTCCCACACACCCCAGTCCAAGGACATCAGTCCTGGAATGCTGGGCGCACAGCGAGTAGATCTGCGCTGGCCGCGGCCCGACCCGCAGCCCCGCGGCGCTCACCCTGGCCCGGCGCGGCCCCGGCGCGCGGTGGTCGCGGTGGTCACTGTGGCCCAGGAAGGGCAGCCAGAGACAGCGCGGCTCCGGGGCGCTGCAGTCCACGCCGACGGCGCGCTCCCAGCGCCAGCCCCCGGCCCCCGCGCGCTCCACGCGCCACACGGCGCTGCCCACGACGGCCGCGGCCCGAGGGGGGCCCCGGGCCCCGCCGCCACCCCGGCCGCACCGCGCCCCGGGCCTGGCTTCCGGAGCGGGGCGCGCCCGGGGGCCCGCGGCTGCTGCTCGGCGCCCCGCGGGCGGCGTCCTCGGCCCCCCGGGCAGCAGGTGGGCCCCGGCGGTCCCTGCCCGCCCCCCGGAGCCGCGGGCCCGGGGCCCAGGAGCCCCGAGGGGTCGGACGGCCCGCGCGGACGGAGGCAGGACGGCTGGAGCGGCGCCGCGCTTCCCGCGCCTCTCGGTCGCAGGAGCCGGAGCCGGGACACGCCGGCAAGTCGCGCAGGGCAGACGCCTCCCCCTCCGGGGCGGCCCCTGTGCGCGGCCGCCCTGATCCCACACACTCACACCCCCACACGCTAAAGGCACTGTACGGTCCCCACGCGGGCACACTTACGCACAGACGACACGCTCCCACTCGCACAAAAACTCACATTCTGCCCTACCACACACCACATACCCTTCCAGTACACACACACACACACACACACACACACACACAGAGCAGCTTCACACACAAGAGAAACACATTCACACATGCACTATATGTGCCTCACAGAGCTGCACACACCTAAACACACCCCAGTCATTCTGCACAGACCCACACCACACACACACACACACACACACACACACACACACACAACCTATCTACCTGACACCCTCTGGTCCACACATATGCTCACACTCTGTCCACATACCCCACAGACACACACCAGCAACTTGCACCCTCACATATACTGTGTGTGGACACCCTTCCCTGTGGCACACACACTTTGGACACTCTCTCATGCATACACAGTTCACAATCCCACATGGGCACATTGGCAAGCATACCCACCAAGCTCCTGGAAGTACACCTGACCCCTACATACCCCCACAGAGACCCCCACAAACCCCATGCAGAGGCTTTGGCTAGGGGGGTGTGTAATCATTACCACTATTTCTATACCACTTGACCGGTTACAAACAACATCCTTGTCAATACAGCCACTTAGCTGGGCGTGGTGGTGTATGCCTGTAATACCACTTGGGAGACTGAGACAGGAGGATCATAGGTTCAAGGGCAGCCTCAGCAAGTAGGGACTCTCATCAACCTAGCGAGATCCTGTTTCCAACCAAAAAACAAAACAGGCCAGGGAAGTAGCTCAGAGGTAGAATGCCTCTGGGTTCCATCCCCAGTACCACAAAATAAATAAATAAATATAGCCACTCACTGTGGCCTGGGGCCATTACTATGGCCCAATTTGTAGAGAAGGAAACTGAGGCCCAAGAGCACCCAGCTTGTGAAGCAGCACTGGGACAACAACCCCAGGCACACAAGCATGTGACCCAAGACTGGCCCCCAGACTCCTCAGGTCTCCCCCCACACACTGCCCAGCTCTAACCCCACAGCAGAGTGATAAGATTCACCCTGAGGCTGCGGCGGAGTCCCCACCCCCACCCTGTGGGGAAGTGTGTCTGTCCATCTTCCCCAGGACCCCTTGCCCCTTAGCTCTAGTAGAGGGACCACCACCAAGCCGGTCCCTATTCCACCTCACCAGTGTGAGTCAGACAGGATGCCAGACCCTGCCCTCCCCCCTTTCCTGGTTCTCTCTTCCCAGGCCCGTTCCCCTTCCCTGAGGGCTGGCAGAGGCCTTGGCAAGGGGATGTGTAATCAGCACCACCATTTCTATCCACTTGACTCCACAACCAATGTGCTTGTCACCTCAGCCACTCGCTGTGACCCAGGGCCATTACTATGGCCCAATTTGTAGAGAAGAAAACTGAGGCTCAATAGCACCCAGTTTCTCAGGCAGCACTGCGGCACCAACCCCAGAGCTCCTCATTCCAACTTTGGATCTCATCCCCAAATCCTAGCCAGCAGCCAGCGAAGGGGGCAGCTCCCAAATCCAGAAGGAGTCCCAGAGGAAGAGTCAGGGCGAGCCGGGCCTGGTGGCACAAGCTTGTAATCCCAGTACTTTGGGAGGCGGAGACTGGAGGATCCAGGTTCACGGCCAGCCTCAGCTCGCGCTCTCTCTCTCTCTCTCTCTCTCTTTCCCTGTCTCTCTCTCTCTACCTAGTGAGGCCCACCGCAACTTTGTGAGACCCGGTTTCAAAATAAAGTATAAAAAAATAGGGCCGGGGGTGTAGCACGGAGGTAGAAAGTCCCTGCGTTCAATCCCCGGTACTGCAAAAAAAAAAAAAAGAGTCGCAGGGCTGGGCCTCATGGAAGCAGCTATCAGAAGGCAGGCCCAGGTACAAGAGTCAGCTCCCTCTTCCCTGCCCTGTCCTGTCATCCACTGTCCCCAGCAAGGACCTGCCAGGAGGGTGACCCAGGTGAGAAGTACTTGATGCAGAAAGGGAGGGGAAGAGGAGGAGCAAGGGAGCGAAGAGAGAAGCCTGGAGAGGAGGAGAGAGGAGGGAGGACCCTGGGGTGGGCCGCTGAGGGAGGAGAAGGGAGAGGAGGAAGGGGAAGGGTGAGGGTGAGGCCGGGGCTGCCTGGTGTCAGCCAGGGAGCGGTTTTGTTCTCCAGTTTCCTGTTTGCCGCTTGTGGGCCCCATGCAGGAGCTGGACCCCCACCCCCACCCTGGCGGAAGCCCCACGGGAAGAGCAAGGCTGCTACAGCTGAGTCAGGAGGACTTAGGGGACAGTGGGAAAGGCCGCAGTCAGGGACAGCAGGACACAGCATCTCATCTGCACCTCCTCCCCGCCCCTTCACCCCTAGAAAACCAAGGACCCTGGATCTGACCAACTGCTGCCATTGCCTGCTCCATGCCTCCTGGTCCCACAGGCCCCTGCCCCAAGGCCAGACCCTCACAGAGCAGCTGCAAGCAGCACCAAGATGTCCTTCACCATGTCAGAATGCGGGTCCCTGAGTGCAGGGCAGAGGCCACGAGGCTGCCCTCGGCTCTCAAGCTGGTTTGCTCTCCCAGCAGCAGCAGCCAGTAAGTCCTTCCAGCTGCCTAACTGCCTTTCCTCAGATCCAGTCCCTGGATCTGAGGAAATGGAGGACTGTCCCCTCTCATAACCCAGGAGCCTCTCCTGGCCAACAGATGCTGCTGTGCCTCAAGACTGGGCCACTCTCAAAACCGCAGAGGGTTCTGGGAGTACATGGAGGGGAGACCTGGGATTTCTGTGTCAGGGTCCACATACAGTTTGAAAGGGACCAGCCCTATCATCCAACCTGGCAGGACCAGCAGGGCTGGACAAAGAAGGTAACAGACCCCTCCAGGGCACCCCTACCTCCCCATCAGCTGCCTCAGCAGGGACTTTCTTCAGAAGGAGGTGCACACAGTAGGACTTCAAGGTTATACATAGTTTGAATAAATGATCCTCTAGGTCTGGGGAGCCTGCCCCTCCCCCATTTCCTCTGGGAAAGGAATGCTGTGGGGTGGGCCCTGGAGGGCATGGGGGAGGGGCGAGGGCTGGGAAATACCAGGCGTTGCTGAGATTCTATTCCAGGCCTTCCTGCCCAGCGTCCTCCCCCCACACCCTCCCAGCTTCCTCCCCCCAGTCAGGAATTACCCTGCTGAGCAGCCCCTCCCACCCCCTCCAGTTTGACCAGCTTGCAAAAATCCATTCAACTTCATCTTCCTGAGGGTCCCTGGAGAGAGGCTTGGAGACTGCACCCCAAAAGGGGGGGCATCCCAGCTTCCCTCTCTCTCAGACTTTCACTTAATCCCTTTTGGTTGTACCCTAAATGATGAATATCCAGGGAATGTTTGTTTGTTTGGGGTGTCGGGGACTGAACCCAGGGGCATTCTACCTCCGAGATACACCCACAGCCCTTTTTATTTGTTCTTTTGAGACAGAGTCTCAGTAAATTGCTGAGGTTGGCCTCCAACCTGCGATCTCCTGTCTCAGCCTTCTAAGTACTGGGATTACAGGTGTGTACCACCACACCTGGCTCTGGGATTGCTCTTAATACCCATTCTTTAGTTGATACTGAGGCTGCAAGTGACTGGTTCAAGGCCTTACTTTTTGTTTGTTGGTTTGTTTTGGGGGGTTTTTGTTTTTGTGTTTTTGGTACTGGGGATTAAACCCAGAGGCATTCTAAATCAAGCTACACCCCCAGCCTGATTTTATTTCTTATTTGGAAACTGGGTCTCACTAGGTTGCTGAGAGCCTAGCTAAGTTGCCAAGGCTGGCCTCAAACCCGTGATCCTCCTGTCTCAGTCTCCCAAGTACTGTGATTACAAGCATGTGCCACCACGCCAAGCTCAAGGCCTCCCCTTTAAGAGGCTGGGGTCAGATCCTGGGGTTCTAAACCCTAACCCAGAGCTCTTTCCATTAATCTCTCGTTTATAGTTCATCTGTTTGAACACCATATCATGAGCAGTGCTATGGGCCAGGGACTGTGCCAAGAGCTGGGACACCCTGGAGACTAAGACAACCACAGTCCCTGCCCTCCTGGCCCTTAATCTTCTTTCAGAAGTATCTCCCAGCTCCAGAAACGTTTGGGGTCTGTAAGTTCCACATTAAGGCCCAGCTGCCTTTCCTCCAGCAGGGGAGGTCCCCACATCCAAGGGAGCCCTGACATGGGGACACAGGGCCTGTTCTTTCCTAGGGGGCAGTGTGGGGGGGTGGGAGCCTCCCAGGTTAGCCCTCCCAGGAGAAGGGGATCGGGCTGGTGGGGCAGAAGTCTGCAGCTGCCAGAGCCCAGCAACCAGGAACTGATGAAGGGGAGGAGAGCCTCCTGGAGCCCAAGGGTCAGGGATGTGAGAAAGAGGGACACTGATACCACCGCAGGCCATGTGGTTCCGGAAGTGACACAGAGGAGCTCAGGGTCAATGCATCCTGCTTTTCCTTCCTCTGGCTTGCTCAGTGCCTTCTCCCAAAATGTAGCCCCAAACCACAAGGTGACAAGCAACGATCCCACACCAAAAGAAACATCCAGTATTTATGGAGCACCGTCTGGTCCCACGCACCACCAAAGACTGGCCCATAACGAACATCACACACAGACAGGGCAAACCCACCTCCAGGCACGCAGGCATGTGATACCCAGCTCATGCCCACCGGCCCACGCCCTGCCCCCTGTCCCAGTCTCTCCCTCAAGGGCAGCCACCTCCTCTGCCTCCTCCGCCCTTTAGCCCCTTTCAGATGCCTGGTTCCCAGCACTGCTGGCTGGAGGCTCTGGCCTGGCGTGCCCAGACAGGCCAAGCTGATGAGCCAGCCAGGCAAGCCTGCCATCCCGGCACTTTCAGCGTGAACACAGCCCTGCATCACTGGGAACTTGGGGGTCCTGTGTTGGGTATGGCCAGAGAGTAGGGGGTGGTTCAAAGGGTCTCCCTAGACCAGACCCCATGTTTTCCCATTCTTGGGCCACTCCTGCCCTAGGTTGGGATGGGCTGTGACACTCCACTTCCTCTCCTTCAACTGGCCATAACCAAGGGAGGCTGGGGGCGGGGAGGAAGCACTTGCCATGCCAGACACCCCACCACTCTCTCAGGGTAGAGGCAGAGTCAATCCTGAACAGGACTTAGCACGTGGCCTAGAAGTCCCCTGGAATCCAAGACCCTTAGATCTGAGTCCCATCTCCATTGCTTTCTAATTGTGAGACCCTGGCGAGTTACGAAACCTCTCTGAGCCTGGGCTTCTCACCAATAAAATGAAAATGACAGCCGGCATGGTGGTGCACACTTGTAATCCCAGTACATGGGAGGCTGAGACAGGAGGATTGCAGGTTCGAGGCCAGCCTCAGCTACTTAGTGAGGCCTTCTGCAACTTAGCAAGACCCTGTTTCAAAATGAAGAATAAAAAATAGGGCTGGGAGTGTAGCTCGGAGGTAAAATGCCTCTGGGTTCAATCCCCAGTACTGCAATAAATACATAAATTAATTAATTAATTAAAATAAAATGAGAATGGCACTAACTCCCACCTCAAAGGTCCTTGGAAAGATTAAGTCAGTATTAAAAAGCCTTAGATGGCCGGGCGTGGTGGCGCACGCTTGTAATCCCAGTACTTTGGGAGGTGGAGACCGGAGGATCCGGGTTCGCGGCCAGCCTCAGCGCGCATGCGCATGCGATCAATCTCTCTCTCTCTCCTCTCTCCTCTCTCTCTCTCTCTCTCCCTAGCGAGGCCCTCCGCAACTTCG
>PVJS01052364.1:0-13638 GCA_004027185.1 Glis glis
GAGAGAGACAGGGAGAGAGAGAGAGAGAGAGAGAGAGAGCGAGCGAGCTGAGGCTGGCCGCGAACCCGGATCCTCCGGTCTCCACCTCCCAAAGTACTGGGATTACAAGCGTGCGCCACCACACCGGGCTTATTCTTTATTTTGAAACTGGGTCTCACTAAGTTGCAGAGGGCCTCACTAAGTAGCTGAGGCTGACTGTGAACCTGTGATCCTCCTGTCTCATTCTCCCAAGTACTGGGATTACAAACATGCGCCACCACACCCAGCACAGATTAAGTTAAATTCCATCCTTTATCATTTTTTTATACATCCTTGCCACCCCATCCTCTGCACTTCTGGCACTTTCCCCATCTGCTTCTAAAACATAATATTTAGCCCACTCCGAAACATGCCCATTTCCCCATCTTACTAAATGACATTGTCATCCATCCAGTCCCTTAGGCCCCAAACTGGAAACTGTCCTTGATTCCTCACACTTCCTCACCATTTCCTGTCACACCCACCTGCACCTACACCTCCAAAACTAGTCCTGTTGACACCATCTTTACTACTAACTGTAGCCCGGACCAGCTCTATACCTAGACTATGGTGGCAATAGACAGACTGGTCTTTCTGCTTCCACACTTAACTTTCTATGTCCATTGTTCACACAGAAGCAAAATAGCTCTCTTTGAAATAGATATAAGGTCATGTCAAGTCCCTCCACTTAAATGCTCCAGTGGCTATCAGATTTAAAAATCTGAACCATATAATACATAAAAATATACATATTGAACTAAAAAAATTTTTTTATACTGGGGATTGAACCCAGAGGCATTCTACCTTAAAGCTACATTCCCAGCCCTGTTTTATTTTTTATTTTGAAATAGGATCTCACCAAGTTGTTGAGGCTGGCCTTGAACCTGTGATCCTCCTATCTCAGCCTCCCAAGTACTGGGATTACAGGTGTGCACTGCCACACCTGGCTGAATGAAAAATTTTGAACTCCACAGGCCCATGTGCATTGGCCACTGTCTCTTCAGGCTCATCTCATTACGCTCCTCTCCAGCTGCATTGGTCTCCCTACTTATCCTTCCTAGGGCCTATTACTCCTTCTTGCCTTTTCAATGAATAAGTGGAACGTTGTATTAATCTAGTTAACACTATGATTACTTAAAACTGTATAGTGGCAAGTTAGCACAACATCAGTGAAACCTCCACCCCAAAGACTTCCCCATCCTGACTTTTGTTACCGGGTTTGTGGTACCAAAACCTCATGGTAACAGGCAATTGATTTAATGATAGCCTTAGTTAAAAGGCCTGGGGGGAGGAAATCAACAACTTATTGCCTTCTAATGGTATTGTTTTTCTTTTTTTCTCTTTTTGCAATGCAGAGTATGAGTTGGAAGTAAAGAGGGTACAAGACATTCTTTCTGGAATAGAGAAGCCACAGGTATGTCTTCTGGATTTCTCAGCATAAATGACACTTTCTTAAGAATTTCAAATGTGTTTTTCTTTCAGCATGCAGCAGGTAAGCAAAAGGACCCCTTCCCATTGCAGATTATATATAAACTGAAAATGCGGTCCTTTATTAATGGAGCATAAAATACAGAATAGCAACTTTCTACATAGTCACCCACTGTAATGTCATCTTGGTTTAGATATTTTAAATGCAATTTTACCTTCTTGACTTCTAAGGATGCATTTTGTTTCCTTCCTTGGATCTACAGAGCAGTCTTCTTTTGGTAATTTCCTTTTACCTGTGTAAATGTAGTAATAATAATTTTTGAAAACCACAGAAATCCCAAGTATTTTTCCAAGTAAATTTCAAAAAGATATTTAAATATCAGTTGAGAAAAATAAGTCCGGGGCATTGGGTGCAGTGGCAAGGGGAAAAAAATCAGTGGGAGCGCTCATATTGTGAGGTTGTAAGTTTGATTTTGCCAGGTGCTTTGAAATTCAAGTGAAAAATCCAGCTTGTCGATTCAGCCTTTCATGTGAGATTAGAGAGCCAAAGTTCTTTGGTGTGTTTTCTGGCTGCATTGGAAAACCTTGACTCTTCATGTGTTTCAAATACTGAGGCTTTTCTGCCCAAGCAGCTAGACGTGCCCCAGGGTACATAGTTGGGTTAGACTGAAGCTGAAAGCATGGTTATGTTGGACGGGGGACACGATAGGGCCCTGGTGGAGGAGAGAGGGTTGGGGCTGGGGCTGGGGCTGGGGCTGGGGCTGGGGCTGGGGCTGGGAAGTCCGAGCATACTCTGAGAAGGATCAGGCTGCCAATGGGGGATTTTGAGCAAAGAAATTCAAAGGGTTGCATTTTCAAAATGATAAAAAAGTTGGCAGATGAATTATAACAAGGAGGGGAAGGGCCCAGGACAGAAGTATTATAGTCCTAGTGGAGTCTATGGGATTCAAAATTCTGTTGGTGATGTCAGGTGTGGTAAGGAGGCACTGGGTGCTAGAGCCATTGTAGAGAGAAATTGATGAGGCTTTATGACCTATTCGATATTTGAGGATATTAGATGGCATGGATAACTGGGATTTCAGGTTTAGATGCTTCCTTTTGGGAATTACATCCTCTAAGACATCTCCCACAATTACTGTCCATGCCTATTGAGTGCGATACGCTTCATGGTACTTACTTAGTACCACAGTACTACATCCAGTTTCACTGCCCTCCATGTATCTCTGCCACTGTATTTAATATGTTGCACTCCACTTACTTGTTGCTGCATCTTTCCCAGTCATCTGTAGTTCCTCTGGGATAGGATGTCTGTCCTTTTTGTATGAGTTTGTTTCAGTGCCAGGGCATCCAGAAAGACAAATATAGTGGGTAGCCACAAGTGTCTGGTAGACCCAGTGCTATGGAGAGGAGGATCAGACACTGGTTGGGAGAGCACATGCATGGAAAGATAGTTAAAGTGGTTGGAGTGGAGGATAGCTTTGGGGTAGGAAGTGGAGATTTAAGGAGAGATTAGAAAAGGCTGATGGGAGCCAAGTGTGCTGGCACATGCCTGTAATCCTAGTAGTTGAGAAGCTGAGACAGGAAGATCTCAGGTCCGAGGCCAGCCTGAGCAACTTAGCAAGGCCCTGTTTCTAAATAAATAAAAAGGGCTAGGGGTGGTATAGCTTGGAGGTAGAATGCCCCTGGGTTCAATTCCCCAGTACCAAAAAAAGAAAGAAAGAAGGAAGGGAGGGAAGGAGAGAAAAGAAAAGGCTGATGGGCAGAATCATGGAAAAAGCTTTTATTTACAGTACAGCAAAAAGAAGAAATATCCATAAGGAAAACACAGGAGTCAAAAGTCAGAGAAGGAAGGCAGAGCAAGATGTTCATTTGTTGCTGCAGACGTAGTCACACAGCTTGATGGTCAAGTCTCCATCATGTGTGCACACACAGCACTTTTCTGCAGATATTCCGAGCCACTTCTCTACTGCATGAGTGGCAGAGTCTGTGTTTCTGTGGATGCTGTGGCGCTAGCAAAGATAAAAGCAGGAGTTAGTTGCATTGGTTTCCTTGATTCAGAATTTATTAAACTCTTAATCTCCACAGTTTTTAGAACAGAGTAGATAGACAGGCTTTTTATAAATGCTATGATGTGAAGGTATAATATTATCTTTCCTCCTTTAAGGCATTTTTCTCAGGTAGTCTGTCACAGTGATGAAAAACTGGCTAAAACAGGGCCCATTTGGATAATCAGGAGAGTTTCTCCACCCAAGACCCTTAACTGAATCACATCTGCAAAAGTCCCTTTTATCATGTCAGGTGCCAGGGGCCAGGGGCCTGCTTATCGTACTGCCACCTGTTCTCATGAGACTCTCTGCCTGGCAACAGTCCACTCATCCTTCCCAGCCCAGGTAGTTATTTACGTGGTTTGTTTTTCTCTAAAGTTCTTTATTGTGTCTTTATAATATAATATAATCATATATATATACACACACACACACACACACACACACACACACACATACATACATACTGGGGATTGAACCCAGGGGCATTCTGCCTCTGAGCTACACCCCCAGCCCTATTTTATTTTTTTTAATTTTGAAAAAGGGTTTCACTAGGTTGCTTACAGTCCCTCTAGGTTGCTGAGGCTGGTCCAGAGTCTTCAGTTCTCCTGTCTCAGCCTCCCAGGTGCTGGGATTTCAGGTGTGCACCACTGCGCCCGGCTGCATTTATCTTGTGCCCCTACTACCTATCGTGTCCGTGGCATTAACCCTTAACAGACATTGACTGAATGAATGTGTGGCTGGCTGCAGTGGCTGGAGCCAGGTTCTGGCAAGTGGGACAGATGCCTGAAGGCTGGCCACATCCGAGCATGAGGCTCAGCCATTTGGAGGAATGCTGGGACAACCAGGTGTCAGAGTGCCAGGCGGCAGACAGGCTCTCTGGGCTGGTACCTAGCATGGCTATTAATTGTCTCTGTGACCTTGGGTAAGTTATATCACCTCCCCATGCCTCAGTTTCCTCGTCTTCGGAAGGTAGGATAATAAATACCACATAGGAGGATCTGAGAAGTTATATACTATTCAGAAAATATATGGAACCAGAGTATTTATCTATAGCTTATAGCACATCATTAAGCAAAAATGAAAATCCCTGTTATTCTCTGAAATGGGCAGGAGGGGTATCAGGCTACCTCCCAGGGAAAAAAGCAGAGCTACAGAAGAAAGCTGGGCACACAATTGTAAAATAAGGATTACTGTTCTTTTTTTTTTTTTTCTTTTAGCTACATCTGGTAGAAACTCTAAATAAAAGGCATATATTTTTACTTGAGATTTTCAGATGATTTGATTTAGGTGCAGAAACAGTGTCTAGGACTTGTGAATTCCATTCCTCTTTCTAGAACTTTTGGTACCCTGAAATGAGCAGGTCACTTACTCTTCAGAAATCCAGATACTATAAAGAGCCAAATATGTGCTGGGTGTGGTGGCACACAGCTCCAATCCTAGTCCTTGGGAGGCTGAGACAGGAGGATTGCAGGTTTGATGCCAGCTTCAGCAACTTAGTGAGACCCTGTTTCAAAATAAAAAATAAAGGAGGTCTAAGAGTATAGCTCAGAGGTAGAATGCCCCTGGGTTCAATCCCCAGTACTGCGAGGAGGAGGGGAGCCAAACACTTAGTTTCATTTTAATCTCATTAAAGCAGAATACTGATGCACTAGACATCTGACCTCGGATTGTAGCAATTAGGTGCCTTGGGGACTTCACTGGGAATAGCTTGGTGTTATCCTAAATAGTTTAGGAATCAGCCAGCCACCTCCAGCCTAATGTGATCTGACCTCCCCCACCAGTGGCATGAGATGAAGTTCACATCCTGGTGGACTGCTTATTTTCAGGATGTAAATAAATGTAACCTGGAATTGTGGTCCCACATTGTTTCTATCTGCTAATGTTTAGCTTGTAGAAACAATTGATTTGTCGGTTCCAGAAGTGAGACCCAAGAGGCACACTTCCCTACAGAAAGCAGTTCCTTGAAAGATAAACAGCAGTGTGTCTGGGTACAGATCTAAGGCTTGTAGCACTGAAGGAGTTATGACACAGATGAGCGTAACATTTGTGGATTTGAGTATCCTTTTTCTTTGACCTTTTCTGCTCATTTCTTTCCCTTTGTGTTGTTATTTCTCATGGTGGTTCTTTAGAAGTGAAGCCAGTATTTCTATGGTAATATTTCCTCAGCATATTCCTTAATTAGATCAGTAGGCCTCCCACATAGTGAAATCCAAAGGCCAGACCTAATTTAGAAGCCACTAACTTACAACAAAGTATTTTTGAATGATAGAGTAACAATTTAGTCACTGTGAGAAAAAAATGGTGTTTCTGACCCAAATAATGAATATCATTTCCATATAATAAATTCTGAGAATAAAAATCGTAAAATTTTACACAATAGTGTAAAAATACTGGAATGAACAGGGGAGAAAGGCCAAAGAGAGAGGGAAGGATTGTATTCTAAATAACAAGACATGGAGGTAGAACGCCCCTGGGTTCAATCCCCGGTACCGCAATAAATAAATAAATAAATAAATAAATAAATAAATAAATAGCTACAAGATAATGTAGTTTATAATTTACACACACACACACTGAAATCTGTGTTTGTTTTTTGTTTTCTTGGTACTGGGGATTGAAACCAGGGGCATTCTACCCCCAGACCTTCTTGGTTTTTTTATTTGAAGGTGGCCTCAAACCAGCGATCCTCCTGTCTCAGCCTCGCAAGTACCAGGATTACAGGCATGTGCCACCATGCCTAGCTGAAATCTGTATTTAAAAAATATATAGACAAGACTGATTTCCAATCAGAATGTGACCACTTAGAGGTAGGTAGTAGTTTTTTAAGTCCTTCATGGTACTTTAAAGCACTTTAATATAAGTAATTGACATGCAGACTTACACTAAGTAGTCTGCTATCCAACAGCCCCTTTTATATCCCTGAGTACAGAAGCAAATGTCAGATTGCACCTTATCTAATAATTTCATAACTAGAAATCAACCCCTTATCATCATTAGAAAGGAGATCGACTTCTAGTTAGGGCAGATTAGTTCCACATCAGCCAGTCAGTTAGTTTTATGGTGCTCAACTATTGTGGGGAGCAGTCAGCAGCCAAGACGATCCCGGCGGTGATCTGGTCAGCTATACCTTTGTCACTTCAGGGTCGCTGCTGGTGAGGCAGTTTGAGCTCATAGAGGCTTGCAGTGTGAGGTTCCTGTGTGAGTGCTGTTGCTCTGGAATAGGCTTGAGCTCAGACAGAGTCCTAGAGTCCGACCTCTCCTAGTGAGGCGATACCTCCCAGGGCACTTGCAGTAAACACACCCGGGGCTGCGGATTCACCCTGTGTGACATTCTCTGGAAAGGCACCCTGTGATTTCCTGGAGTCAGCCTTGAAATAGAAGTGAGTTCCAAGGCCAAGTGCTCTTTCTCTCAGGACTCCAAAGCCTGCAGAAGGGAAACCATGGAAGGGAACAGCAGGAGCACCAGCAGGACTTTACTCTCACAGGGATGGTCTTAACCCGGTGACAGGCTACTTAGCTGGAGGGAGGAATTCACAGGAACTGCTATCCTCAGAAAATGATGCCGAGTTCCCAAGTGTTTGTACAATGGACTGGCCCCTTGGGAGACCCGCTTCCACACACACCTGTGTTCACTTGGCAGTCAGCCCCCTGAGGGCTTGTTCAGAGACCAGGGAGGAAGCAAACATTATTTTGATTGATGTTTCAAATGTACATCTCTGTTCATTTAGATGATAACTGAGTCTTCAAGGAAAAAAGTAAACTTGTAATAGCTGTTGGCAAAGGTAATGTTGGTAGGGATGTGCATTTATGACTGAGTTCAGGATCTAGGGTGCTAGAGTCTGAGGGAGCTGATTTGAGACGGAAGCAGTTTCACACCAACAGCTGTAGAATCAGTGTCAGTGCACACTTGGTTCTCAGAATGGGGCAAAACAGCATTTGTCACCTCAGTGAATGTCTCCTCAGACCGAATCAGCCTCCTTTTCCATCATAAATCAAACTCTTCACAGCCAAATAGTTCAAGTTAAAAATCAAATATAATACCCAATACCTCAGAATTACTCATTAATGTGTGTGAGGAATTCAGCAAATATACTGGTGTATATAACGAATTCTGTCTTAAAAATCTAGTCAAGCAAACTCACATAACCAAGGAATGCTCAGTTTAATGAAACAAACATCAAACACAGGTACCAGGAAAATGTGGGCGGAGTGCAAAGATAATAGTGATTAATTCTGAGCAAGGGCTTGGAAGGACAGTCTTGACACCTTTCCAGAACCAGTCTTAGGTGCCTGGGTGCCTCCCTCCGCATTGTATCTTCCCTGAGGCCCCTCCTGCACCTGCCTCTCCTCACCAGGTTGGTGCTGCTTCAGGCCAAAGTTCATGTCTTGTTTTTGTTGTTATTGCTTGTGTGTGGTACTGGGATGGAACCCAGGAGTGTTCTACCTTTGAGCTACACCCTCAGCCCAATTTTTTTTATTATTATTTTCTATTTTGAAACAGAGTTTCAGTTGCTGAGGGCCTCACCAAGTTGCCAAGGCTGGCCTCAAGCCTGCAATATCCTCTTGTCTCCGCCTTCCAAGAACTGGGGTTATGGGTGTGTGTGCCACACCTGACTTAAAGTTCATATCTTAACCATCCTCGTGTGCACAGTGAGGTGTGAGGACTAAATGAATAAACAGAGGAAGCATTTGATCTTGGTTTACATTCAGATTCCCAGAGTTGGTAGTACTGCCCTCTGGGGGATGCTGGACCAAACCAGGGGGTATTAGTAGCCTCAGGCACTATTAGGGGCTGTTAAATTTTAAAAAAAGGGGTGTGATGTGGAAGTACCCAGAAGGGCATTGAGTAATTTTTCTTTTCCTGAAAATGGGGTGGTAAGCCAATAAGTTTGGGGATCTATGATTTAGAAGTTTGTTAAAGCCAAGAAAGTGTGAAGGTCCAGAGCTAAGTGAGAAGGATATAAGACAGGGGCATTGGGGGCAGGCTCCTGAAGGGGTAAGCTGGATCCATCACAAGAAGGGTGGAGTTTGATTCTGTAATAGATTCTCCTTACACAGCCATGTTGACTCCCATCTACTATCTTCTGCATCGCCTGTATCAGAAACTCAGGCTCTTACTCCCTTGGCTTTATTGTTTATTCAACATACATGTATTGAGCAGCCACTATTCACCATTGAATATAGTTTGGGCTTGGAGAGTCCCACAGTTCAGTGGAGGACATAGACAAAGGTCATATATGTGATCACTAATGACAGCAATATCCATCAGGCTTTGGAAAATGCAGAGGGGTGGTGATGAGGGAGATTCTTCAGAGAAGGCTGCCCAGAGGTCGTAGGTTCAGCTGGGTCTGGAAGGAGGAGGAGGAAACTGACTAAAAAGCTGGCTAAATATACCATGATGTTCTGTCTGTACAGAACAGAATGGTATGCAGGATCTCTGCTAAAAGTGGGATAAATGACAGACTGAAAAGGGATACTCAATGTTTATTTTCCATATTATTTGTGTATTTAAATTGTTTTCATAACCTTTATGTAGATCAGATAGTAACGGAAATGGAGGAAGAAAACAGAAACTGAATACATATTTCCAACTGTATCCTAAATAATCTGTAGCTATAAAGTCTTTGTGAGCATTAAGATTTAGCATCTATATTGTGTTGTGTGTGTTTAAATTGTTATCTAGATGGATATATTCACATAGCAATAAAATGACCTTTAGAAAATTAAAACATTGAGCCGGGCGTGGTGGCGCACGCTTGTAATCCCAGTACTTTGGGAGGCGGAGACCGGAGGATCGGGGTTCGTGGCCAGCCTCAGCGCGCGCTCTCTCTCTCTCTCTCTCTCTCTCTCTCTCCTCTCTCCTCTCTCTCTCTCTCTCTCTCTCTCTCTCTCTTTCTCTCTAGTGAGGCCCTCCGCAACTTGGTGAGACCCGGTTTCAAAATAAAAGCATAAAAAAATAGGGCCGGGGGCGTAGCGTGGAGGTAGAATGCCCCTGCGTTCAATCCCCGGTACGGAAAAAAAAAATTAAAACATTAACGTTCTGTTGTTAGATTGATTTTAAGGAATTAGACCTTATACTTTAGGTTGGTTTTATTAAAAAACAGACTCTTAAGCAAAGATTTGAGTGCAAAACTTTATTCTGGAAGATGTCCCAAGAAGCCCATTGGAGGTGGGAAGGAAGGAAGCCGTACAGGATCTGTTAATGAACAGGTTGCTGCTGTGGGCAGCTGGGACTCTTCTGAGTACCTCTGGGAGACAGTGTAGAACATGCCTCAGAGTAGTGCTCAGTAGAGGTGAAAAAGTTAGGATATTTAAACTCCCAGGGTCCTTCATTCAAGTGAAGTCTTATGCAGAGGCTAAAAAAGATAAAAGAAGAGATAAAAGCAGAGCTTGAAACCTCCACCTCTATGAACATTTCTATCCCATATGAGCCTGGTCCTTGGTTTCAAGGTCCAGGTTCCACAGCCTGGTCTCTGCTTTCCCAGCAATCAGTAGGGCTCAAGGGGAATGGTTTGAAAGGCAGTAGCCTTACAGGATGATTCAACACCCAGCAAGGCTTGAAGGCCACCAGCAAGTGCCTGCGGATATGGCTCCTTCCACCATAACACAGTGCTCATCATGTAGGTATTGAACTCCCCCATTGGGCTTTTTACCTGGACAAAAATTCTTAGGCACCACCAATCATTTTACTTTCTGGAAGACTGTGTATAAATTGCACTGAATGTCAGGGGTAAAAATCTGCATTATAAGGACAGATGCTGCAGTGAGTATATTAGGACTTAGATAAGAGAAAATCATAAAGGATTACTTTCATTATAATTAAAATTGTTTACCTTGGATACTCTTAGTTTTATATCACTACTAGTGATTATGCTACTAGTAATTTCCAAAGGAAATAATGTCTAGTGCATACAAAATGGATTGAATACTTCTGTGTTCTTCTCCCCAGGTTTCTAATATTCAGGCGAGAACAGTTGTGTTGTCCTGGGCTCCCCCTGTTGGACTTTCGTGTGGACCCCATAGCAGTCTTTCCTGCCCCTACAGTTATGAGGTTGCCTTATCAGACAAAGGACGAGATGGAAAGTATAAGATAATTTATAGGTAATGTATGTTTCCATGTGTTCTTCTTTGCTGCTAAACTGTGATGTTAGAGTTGTTAAAGAAAATAGAAAACAGCAAAATTTCTAGGCTTTGCAAATTTTCCTTTAAATAGTTCATTTTAAAAATTAGTAATAATTATAATAACTAATTTACTTTGTTCAAGTAATTATCATTTGGTTATGTTAGCTAACAGTATAGTATTAAAGGACATTCCTTTAATGTCTACCAGGGTAAAACATGACCACGACTTTACTAAACAGCCATATGTATCACCTCTTAACTTTTTTTTTTTTTGATACAGAGGATGGAACCCAGGGGTGTTCTATCTCTGAGCTACACCCCCAGCCCTTTTTGTTTGTTTTGAAACAGGGTTTTGCTAAGTTGCTGAGGCTGAAATTCAACTTGCAATCCTCCTGTCTCAGCCTCCCAAGTACTGGGATTACGGTTGTATACCACCATGCCCCGCTACCTCTTAACTTTTTAACCCCAGTCCTTTTTCTAGTCCTATTTTAAAAATTCTACAATATTGTTTGCTTTCATTTCACTCTGCTCCATACTCGCCATGGTAGTTTTCCATCCTGCGCTAAAGATTACTTTAAAACACTGCATTCTGAGGCTTTCTTAAATGGTCAAAAGTTTAGCACACAGAATAAGGGATTAGCCCCTTCTGTTTCACGGACTTTCACATATTAACTATTCAAGTGATTTATACCCATGTTCTAAACGTGCTAAAATTTTTAGGGTCATGTCCTTTCCCCTTTGGAATTGCTCAGCCCATCTCACATCTGCAGAGCAGGAAATCAGATAGTTTTGTTTTAGCTACTTGGTGGACCTCCCTGTGAAGGCCAGGGGACTGTGGTCACACAAGCCCCACTTCTTTCTCTGTCAGAGGTGTTTGTTTTCTCTCCTGCCTACCTATTGCATGGAGGCCACAGGGTGTATCTCCCCTTCCCTGTCCTGCTTCATCACTTGCTGCCCACATGGGTCTCTGGGACAAGAAGGGGGGTGGGGGAGAGCTACAGAAGGGACTGCTCTAATCAGGCTCTTCCCTTGCTTCCTGCTCTGCTCTGCTTGTTGCTTCCCTGAATCCTGTAGCTTCCCCAGGGCCTCCCACCTCCAGCCTCCACTTTTTTTTTTGCGGTACCAGGGATTGAACCCAGGGGCGTTCTACCTCCGCGCTACACCCCGGCCCTATTTTTTATACTTTATTTTGAAACCCGGTCTCACAAAGTTGCGGAGGGACTCACTAAGGAGAGAGAGAGAGAGAGAGAGAGAGAGAGAGAGACAGAGAGAGAGAGAGACAGAGAGAGAGAGAGAGAGAGCGCGCTGATGCTGGCCCAAAACCCCGATCTTCCAGTCTCCACCTCCCAAAGTACTGGGATTACAAGCATGTGCCACCACGCCCGGCTTATTCTTTATTTTGAAACAGGGTCTGTGATTGAACCCATGAGGTGTTGTATCTCTGAGCTAGACCCCCAGCCCTTTTATTTTTTACTTGGAAACAGGATCTTGCTACGTTGCTGAGGCTGGCCTCGAACCTGTGGTCCTCCTGTCTCAGCCTCCCATGCAGTAGGACTATAGGACTATAGGTGTACACCACAGCCATGCTAGATAAATGTAACCAGCCCTGGCTAGATTAATTCTGCTAATGCAAGATGAACACTGGTGATAGGAGCTGGAATCTCAAGTATCCTGAGGAACTAGCCAGGTGCACAAATGAGAAAAGTTCCACTTTTAAAAGTTGACAATAAGAGTCCTATCTCTGTCTGAAAGGAACACTTGCCATTCAGCCTCAGGCCTTGCCCAGATTTGCTGATTCTGCAAGGGAGTTTTTGCAATGAGAGGCTGAAAATCCGAATTATCATTTTAACTTTCACATATTAAACTGATTCAGCAAATGCAAAATATCTTAAAGGTGTGGTGCAAGTTGAACAGCAGAGCTGTAGGCAAGGTGTGGACCTAACTTCCAGTTTGCAACCTAAAAAAAAATGAGAGAGACTTTATTTGAAAAAATTTCAAATTTATAAAATATTGGACAAATAGAGAGATCAAGGCATACATAGGTACTCTATCCAGATTCATCTATTGCTTTTTACCCTATTTGCTTTACCATTTGAATTCCTCCCTCTTGGCCGGGCGTGGTGGCGCACGCTTGTAATCCCAGTACTTTGGGAGGCGGAGACCGGAGGATCCGGGTTCGGGGCCAGCCTCAGCTCTCGCTCTCTCTCTCCCTGTCTCTCTCTCTCTTTCTCCTTAGTGAGGCCCTCCGCAACTTCGTGAGACCTGGTTTCAAAAATAAAGTATAAAAAATAGGGCTGGGGGTGTAGCGCGGAGGTAGAACGCCCCTGCGTTCAATCCCCGGTACCGCAAAAAAAAAAAAAAAAAAAAAATGAATTCCTCCCTCTTTCCCTGTTTCTCTCCTAAATAGTAGTTTTCCCCATATGGTTTATATATCACAGTCCTTTACCACTAAATATTTCAAAACATTTCCTCAGAATTAGATTATTTTCTTAACCATAATGTAATCATCTGCTTCACAAATGCTTTGGTGCAACACTTATCCACTACATTGTCCATATTCCAGCTTTGTCAGCTGATTTGAATAATGTTTGGGTGTTTTGTTTTTTTTTTTAAATGTGATAGTGCTTTTCTTCTCTTCCCCTTCAGGACAGGATCCAGTCTGTAGTCAGATATTGCAGTTAGTTGTCTAGTCTCTTTAGCTTTCTTCAGTTTGGAACACTTCCACAGTCTGTCTGTGTCTTTTAGGACACTGACATTTTTGAAGAATACAAAATCAGTCACATCTGCATACATACCCCTACCTTTCTGAAAAATTTTAGTGAAACAAGCCTGGCGTGGTGGTGCACGCTTGTAATCCCAGTACTTTGGGAGGCGGAGACCGGAGGATCCGGGTTCGCGGCCAACCTCAGCTCTCTCGCTCTCTCTCTCCCTGTCTCTCTCTCTCTCTCTCTCTCTCTCTCTCCTTAGTGAGGCCCTCCGCAACTTAGGGAGACCCGGTTTCAAAATAAAGTATAAAAAATAG
>PVJS01052365.1:0-13641 GCA_004027185.1 Glis glis
GCACTGTTATTTCTGAAAAATCACTAAGATTGTATAAACCACAAGCATGAACAACAATCAGTTGATGATGTATTTTGTTTCCCTAATCATTGTGTATAAAATCCTTGCCTAAAGCTTTACAAAAATACACTCAGATGCAACCTCCTTGAGTTGTGTCTGTTTGTCACTCATCGCCGACTCCTTGCCCACCTTCCCGAGACCCCTGTCACGTCGGTTTCAATGCTCTCCGGCTGGGCTGGTCCGTCGCAGAGTCCTCACACCCCAGGGCCACCCTCCCCTCCCCCACAGCCACCATCCATTGCTACCTGTCCCTCACCAGGATGTCCCCTTTCCACCGTGGCTCTTGCTGTCCTGGGTGGCCACGCCCTCCATGGTGAGAACCAGGATGAACACAGGCTGCTGTCCCTGTACCAGCCACTCTGGCACCACGTGGCCGAGCAGCCGCGCCACAGAACACGGCCCCCAGGAGGCCCACCGTGCGCAGCCACGAGCGCTCGCTGTGACCCGCAGCGTGCACGCACTTCCTGTCACCGGCACCAACTCCACCCCTGCGGCAGGTGCCCTGCCCCTCGCGGTACCTTTACCCAGCCACCGTGCCTCCCTGCCCCCCACGCAGTCCAGCAGCTGGCTTCTGGCAGGGACGTGGAACCAACAGGCCTTTCCATCCCCGAGCCCAGCTGTCCAGTCGCCCTGTCCTCCACGCCTCTTTAGTTGTTGGCATACTCCAGAAACAGGCCCTGCTGGAGGGCTTGACCTCCACCTCGTGCCTCCCAGGGAGAAGGCTGGGACCTCCCCTGCCCGAGGAAATGGCCAGCCCAGGCTGAACTGCCCCAAAGCGTGCGCGGAAGAGCCACAGCACCGACCCACCCGGGCTCGCTCTGCTGGAACCGGGGAAGTCTGAAGCCCTGCGTCAGAGTAGACCCTGCCCAGAGGGTCGGCTGGCTGGATGCGTCCATGAGAAGAGCCTTGTCCCCCGTGGCTACAGAAGAGGCCCAGTGAGGTGGGGCCGTCCCACGCGCCCTGGCGGATGAAGAGTGTGCTCCAAGTGGCTGTCCAAAAGCCAACAGGCAATGGTCAGCACAGCCGCCGTGGTGGTCACAGGGGACAGAGGCAGAAGGCGGAGTGGTATGACGCCCTGTCCCCTCATAGAGGTGGGTTCCGGACAGCCTCACTGGCCCTAAGAGAATGAGCAAGTTTTACGTTTTCATTTCCAGGGCATCTCTAGAAAAACCACCATCAGGCCGGGCGTGGTGGCGCACGCTTGTAATCCCAGTACTTGGGAGGCTGAGACCGGAGGATCACAGTTTCACGGCCAGCCTCAGCTACTTAGTGAGGCCCTTCACAACTTAGTGAGACCCTGTTTTAAAATAAAGAGTAAAAAAGAGGGCTGGAGGTGTAGCTCAGAGGTGGAATGCCCCTGGGTTCAATCCCAGTACCGCAAAAAAAAAAAAAAAGAAAGAAAGAAAAACCACCATCGGAACACTGTGGTGGTCTGGGGACCTGACCCAACTCCGCTCTCGGGCCAGCAGCTCCCACGGTCACCACAGGGCTGTGGTCAGGAATGACAGGCAATGAGGAAAGAGAGAAGGCGGATGTCATATGTAAACATCCTGTGTGATGGATTGAGTGATATCCCCCAGAAAGAGAGGCTGAAGTCCCAGCCCCCGGAATCATGAACATGACTTTATTTGGAAATAGGTCTTTACAGATGATCAAGTTAAGATGACAACATTACGGTGGTCCCTAAGCCAGAATGACTATTGTCATTATAAAAAGGGACATTTGGGCTCAGAGACAGACGTGGGTACAGAGAGACACCATGTGGGGATGAAGGCAGAGCTTGGCAAAGGAGTACCAAGGTCACCCGGCCCCAGGGGAGCAGCCTGCCCACGCCTCCATCTCGGAGCTGACTCTGGAACCGACAGACACGCTCCCCTGTGTAAGCTGTGGATTCTCACGGCAGCCCCAGGAAACAGCTGTGTTGTATGTCCACTAAGGAGAAGACTCACTGAAACAGCAGGCTCTCTGCAGCCTGGACAGCAGACCGAGACAGGAGACAGCAGCATCACCAGGGCCCAGCAGCCCAGGCCTCTAGCAAGAAGGCCCTGCATCACCAGGGCTTATCTATTCAGAGTTTTATTTTCCGAGCAGCCAGACCAAATCTAGATGAGCCACATCCAGAAGGTTGGAGGTAAAAACACTACAAGGAAATGACTCCAATGTCCCCACCAGCAGGGTATGAAAATCCTGCGTGTCGTAACCAAGCCAGGAGCACCTCCGGGGCCAGGAGGGCTCAGAACATTCCACAGAGTCTGACAGTCTGTGAAATACTTTGAGCCCATTATCTTTCCCTGAAAGAACAACAGGGAAAAAACAGAGGTAAAGATTTCTCCAGTAGGTACTGAAAAACATGTTAAATTCCTAGCTAAGACTATAAACACAGGCCCAAAGCGTCATCACACTGGATTTGGCATTGATGGCATAGATATGACACCAGAGGCCCAAAAAGAAAAGATGGACATATGGGACCTCGTGAAAATTTAAAACCAGGTGCATCAGAAGACACTATTAACAGAGTAAACCCCAGAGCATGGGCTTTGCAAACCACATACCTGGTGAGGGATAATATATCCAGAAAATTCCTAAAACACAACAACAACACAAAACCCAACCTGACTGAAAAACAGGCAAAGGACTTGAAGAGACGCTTCTCCAAAGAGGATACGCAAATGGCTGATCAGCTCGGGAAGAGGTGCTGCACATCGCCAGTCATCAGGGAAACCCAAACCCAAACAGAGCGCTGTACCGCCTCAGGCCTGACCGCACGGCGCTGCTGAGAAAGTAGCAGGCGGTGGCGAGACTGTGCAGAGCTGGGCGGGCGGTGTGACATGGGGCGACTGCTGCAGAAAACAGTATGGTGGTTCCTCGAAAAATTAAATATAGGATTGCTGTATGATCAAGCAATGCTACCTCTGGGCACATAACCCAAAGAACCGGAAGCAGGGACTCAACTGGGTGTGGTGGTGCATGCCTGTAATTCCAGTACTTAGGAGGCTGAGACAGGAAGATCACAGGTTCAAGGCCAACC
This sequence comes from Glis glis, assembly GCA_004027185.1. Classification (NCBI taxonomy): domain Eukaryota; kingdom Metazoa; phylum Chordata; class Mammalia; order Rodentia; family Gliridae; genus Glis; species Glis glis. The sequence goes on from PVJS01052365.1 coordinate 3,089, forward strand.
TGGGCAACTCAGTGAGACCCTCCACAACTTAGCAAGACCCTGCTTCAAAATAAAAAAATAAATGGGGCTTGGGGTATAGCTCAGAGGTAGAACACTCCTGGATTCAATCCCTAGTATCAAAAGAAAAGCAGCAGGGACTCAGATATTTATACAGCCATGTTCATAGCAGCATTACATTTGCAATAGCTAAAATGTGGCAGTCACTCGTCACTCATCTTTGGATGGATGGATGGATGGATGGATGGATGATGGATGGATGGATGGATGGATGGATGGAAGGAATGTGGTGTGTGCATACACTGGAATGTTATTCAGCTTTAAGAAGGAAGGGAATTCCGACACATGCTACCATGTGGGTGAACCTTGAGGACACCGAGCTCAGTGGAATGAGCCGGTCACAGAGACACTCAGCACAATCCCGTCCACAGGAGTCCCTGGAGGAGTCAAAGTCGTAGACTCAGCCTGCAGCGTGGCTGTTACCAGGGGCCGGGGAGGCAGGAACGGAGAGCGTCAGTTTTTGTTTTTGTTTGTTTGTGGTACTGGGGATTGAACCCAGGGGACTTCTACTTCTGAACTACAACCCCAGTCCCATTTTGTATTTTTTAGTTTGAACCAGAGTCTCACTAAGTTGCTGAGGCTGCCCTTGAACCTGTGATCCTCCCATCTCAGCGTCCTAAGTACTGGGATTACAGGCGTGCACCACCATGCCCGGCCAGAGTTCCAGTTTTGCAAGATGGAAACGTCCTGGAGATCTGCTCACAGCACTGAGTAGACATCACACCGCCAAGTACACCCGAAACACAGAACATGGAGAGGCCCACACCACATCAGCCCCGATGCCCTTACAAGACACGTACAGCATGATCTCACTGTGGCAAAAAATGAATAAAAATGAAAAAAGTTGCCATAGCCATCCTGGTGAGCTGCAGGTTGGTAAAGAGAGCTACAGAATGCACAGATGACCGGGAAAGGTCCCAGACGTCAGGCAAGGCAGGCAACCACTGCTCAAGTCTAACCCGGCAAGGCGACGAGGAAAGAAAAAGGAAACAGAGGAAACCAGCCGGGGTGGAAGAGACACGGCGTCCTGCTGAAGGTGTCCTCCGCTCCTCGACAACCAAAGGATCCAGTGGAAAACTCTCACCCTCGTGGGAATTCCACTTGGAGGCAGATACGAGTCTATTAACAGACTGCCAGATCCTTGTAGAAGTAACCCTAGGAAGATGTAAGAGGAAGAATACACAGAGACACTACGAACATGACAAAGCCATTTTTTTTTTTGGTACTGGGGAGTAAACCCAGAGGCATTCTACTTCCAAGCTCCACCCTCAGCCCTATTTTATTTTTATTTTGAAAGAGAGTCTTGCTAGATTGATGAGAGTCTCACTACTTGCTGAGGCTGTCCTCAAACCTGTGATCCTCCTGTTTCAGCCTCCAAAGTACTGGGATTACAGACATGAGCTACCATGCCCAGCACAAATCCAAACTTAATTCTGTCATGTGGATATTTTTGTGTGGTATACATATAATAAAAATGGTTTAATTAGTATCTCAATTTGGTGTCATCTGTTCAAAGTAGTGACGAAAACTGGCTATTTGATCTTGTGACATTTATTAAATGCCGAAGCGCAGGGTCACACATACTGCCTTGGGAGGGAGAGCTTCCACTCGGCCCTAGGGCTGAGTGAGCTCAGAGGTGCAGCTGAGGACAGAGGCAGCGCCCTACAAAGGCAGCTCCTGGGCCGGGAGTAGTCGGGGACTGCCAGCGGCGCACGGTGTGGCTGCCACCAGGCCTAAGCTGAGGCCTGCCGCCCCACTGTGTTCAGGGCCAGAACCAAGGGCTCATCTGAGCCTGCTTGTATTAACCAGCCACAGAGGGGGAGCGGGCTGGCACCTCCTCGCCTCTGCCTCACTTGGTTTGTTAACTGGCCCAGAGACTTGCCAGCACATCCAGATGCAAGAGGGCGACTTGGGGGACGGTGCTCAGGCCATCGAGAAGACATCACGGTGCCCTGATGAGTGACCACTCCTCACAGCACGGGTGCAGCTGAGGCACCAAAGCAAAGCCCCAGCCAGAGAGGCCTGAAGCCGAGCGGGTCCCCAGGGACTCGAGACTCAGAAGACAGGCGGCAGTGGGTCGGAGCACGGCTTGCCGTAAGTGCACCTGGGTGTGGTGTGGTCCTGGCCATCTGTGCTGAGCCAGGGGAGATCCTAGCTGTGCAGTCTAATTTGAGATGGTTCAGTCCAGGGGGTGGACATGGGAGGGGTGACAGAGAGGGACAGGAGAGGGTCCTAAGGTAGGACGTCAGGACAGTAGACCTGGGAAAGGGGATATGGAGTCCATGTACTGTTCTTTCCCAAGGTTTCTGTGAGTTTTTAAAAATTACAATTAGTAAATCAATAGTAAGGAATTAAATGCATGCCAGGCCCGGGGTGAGAACACACAGGACATGTGGGCACTGGATGTGTCAGAAAGCATGCGGGTATCAGGCGGGCACGGCGAAGGGCAGGGAGTCAGCTCTAGGACTCCCGGGACAGAGGGGAGACAAAAGAGAAAAGGGCCTCCCGCCCTGAGGGATACTGGATGCAGACGGCACAGCTGCATTGAGCACCATTACTGGCCCTGGTCCAGGGCACAGCAGTAATAAGTCCACAACAGAGTGCTAGCGACACCCCAACCCAGGACAGGGCAGCCCCTCCACTCCACAGCATGAGTGGCCTCGTCCGTTCTGGCCTCTGTGAACGGTAAGACTGCATCCCAGCTGCCGCTTCTGCCCTTGGGCCCTCTCTACGCAGGCGGACTTAGAGACTGTCCACACATCCCAGTCCCCAGAAGCCCGGGAAGTGGGCCTCCGCACCCGGCCCAGGCCCAGAGACTGAGCCTGCCCTGTGCCAGTCATCCTCCGAGCACCAGGAGAGGCAGACAGTTGGGTCCTTATTAGTTTACTTTAGCCAGGACAGGGTCTCCGGTGGCCCAGCCTCCCCCAACCCCCAGGCCCAGCCTGCCCTCCACGTCCCCATCCTCAGGCCCATTCTGCCCTCCCCATCCCATTCCAGGCCCAGCTTAACCTCCATGTACCCCAGGCCCAGCAGCCCTTGCCCCTCTCACCAGGGCTATCTTGTTGTCTGTGGTCCTCTGGTGCTCGTAGGCCAGGTCACAGACGACACACAGGGCACTGCCCAAGCCTCTGGTCAGGGGCAGGTTGGGGTCAGCTCCGTGGGCCAGGAGTTCCTTCACAATCTAGACACAGAGATAGGCCCCTCAGTGACCCCCCGTGTCACCTCCCCTTACACTGGTCTCCCTGCGGCTGCCCCAGGCACCCTGCCCATCCCACACAGGACCCTGCTGGCCAAGGGGTGACACAGCTGCCCCTAAGGGCCTGGGCCTACCTTGGCCCAGGCGCAGAGACTCTGGGCTCCCTGGCTCCTGTCTTGCTGTGGGCCAGGCCCCGCAGGGATAGGGAGCATGCGCTGTCTGCTCCCCACCCTCCCTCATCGAGTCCCTTCTTTGTCTTAACCTGGAATTCTGTTGCGCATGGGCCAGTGGTCTGGCTCCCCTGGCTAGAATGTGGGGCACTTGGGAGCAGGGCTCTGTTTCATTCAAGACCTGCTACCTGCTGCAGAGCTGGCCCGCCTGCAGCAGGTGCTCAGTAAGTAGCAGCTAACTGGGGACGGGCACTGACACGGGGCGCACAGGCTCACGGTCACAGAGCACGCTCACCAGGTCATTCCCGCTGGCGATGGACAGGGAGAGTGGGGAGTGGCCGCTCCACAGCGCGTTAGTGTTCGCTTTGTGGGAGAGAAGGAGCCGGACTACGTCCCTGGCACACTGCGGGGAGGCAGAAGCACATCAGGTTAAAGCGGCACCCACTCCCCGGGAGCACCTGACAGTGAGCACTAAGTAAAGGCCACTCGGCTGCCCCTCGTCCACACCAGCACCTGCCAGGCAGAGACTGGTCCAGACTTGGGTTGGATGGAGGTGTGGATAGGTGGGTGGATTCCAACCTGAGATGTTTGCTAAACATTGCTCATTTCCAGAGGGAAAAATGGAAGGACACTGATGTGTGCAGTGACTTAAAGTTTGTTTTCAAAGGACCAGGGAGAGCCAGGCCCCGTGACAGTGACAGCATGGCCCGACGCCTGGCAGGTGCGACGGAGGACCTTTCCGTCACAGGGCCAGTGGTGCTGCCGGTCGGCCCCTGACCTTACTGGATGGCGGCAGCGCTCCTGCACAGGGCCCACCCATTCTGCAGCCCTCGGCTTCTCCCACCTTGTCCTCTCCCCCTGCTCCCGGGGGCTCTCTCTCTGTTTCCCCCACTGTGGGCCGCTTCTCCGCTCTAGCTGCCACACTGCGCCCTGCTGAGACTGCCCTGTGGAAGTGGCCAACCCTGGGGCTGGGGACCCAACCTCTGTACCGGCTCCCCTTCCCCACAGCCTCACTGGCCAGGCCAACGAGGCGCCAGCGGAGTCTGCCGAGGGGCTCTTGGGAGAGCTTCTCTTCTTCCTCTCCCTGCTGGACGGCTGCAGCCCACGTGCCCTCACCCGGCTCTCGCCTGGGTATTTGTCTTTGATCCAATGATAGTGTCACATTTCATGTCTCCTGACTTTGTTTGTCCAAAACTTTTCCAGATCTGGAGCTTGCAGGAAGGACATGCTATGCGGGTAGACAAGCGCTGTGTTCAAAGCCCGGGCCTCGTACTTCCTGGCCTGCCTTCTCGGAGCCTTGTGGTCTTATTTCCTAAGGTTAGGCCACGACACCCCTCAAGTGGTCTGGTCAGGGCGGTGGCACCCTGGGGACCTGCTCCTTCGCCTCCCCTGCCCTCTGAGGAGGCTCTGGCCAGTCGGGCTTGTCACTGCCTCCCCCTTCCCCGCCCTGCATCACACAGTGTCTGCTCCCACACACGGACAAATTCTCACACACCCTCACACTTGCATTGGGACCACTTAAGTTGTCACCCTGTGCAGAGGCAAACCCCCTGCCACACAGGCCCGGAGGCGGGCCATTGTTTTCATCTCAAGGAGGGTAAACAGGCTGCCTCCTGTGTGCCCATGTGGCACAGCGCTGCACGATTTCCCCACATCCGCCCCGACCCTCGGCCTCCCTGAGTGGTCCCTGCACCCAACTTGCTGGGAACTAATCCCGGGCTGGGGACACCGCCCTGGGCTCCAGACGCTGGGGCTGCTCTGAGGTCCCTCGTCAGAGACGACATGGAGGTAACTGACGGGCACTGGCAGTGCAGGACAGCCCTGCCCCGGACAGCAGCTCCCCGGCCTGCCTGCTGGGTCCTGTGGCAGACACGGATCCCACAGCACAGCCAAGGCCTGCACGGGGGCGTGGGTCCATGAACATGGCCTGGGACACTTTAGCTCCTGAACTGTACACAGTGCCCACCGCTGTTTGAATCTGTTACATTCTATCCCCTTTGGAAAATGCAGATGTGGCCCCTTCCACTGATTCTAAGCCCCACTGAGGCAGGAGGACCTGCAGTTTGAGAGCAACTGGCCTGGGCGGCAGCAGCTGGAACCCCATGGAGAGGGGCCGGCACGCCAAGGGTGCCTGTTCCCCACCAGAGCTGCCGTTCCTGCCCAGAGCCAACACACTCAAACACACACACACACACACACACACACATACACACACACACACACACATACACACACACACACACATGTTCACACACACCTCACCCAAGCATCACGCACGCATACTGACTCACATGTACGAGCTCATACAGATGTGCTCACAGGCACACGCACATGTGGCACACAGCTCCTTGACACAGGACCCCCAGAGGCTCCCGGGGGCCGCAGGCCCTGTCCTCCCTCCCGCACCCTGCCAGCCTCACTCACTCCTGGCTCTGGCTTAGTCTCCGCCTGAGAACACACCTTCCTGAAGGGCAACACCAGCGCGGGGCGGCCCTGCTGCCACTCACCTTCTTACTGTCCTCCCGTTCACAGGCCACGTGCAGAGCAGTCCTGCCGCCCTCCTCGGTGACATACGAGCGCACGGTGTAGTAGGTGCTGGGCGGGCCAGGCTCATTGTTGAGCTTCAGGCTTGAGGGCAGCATGTCCATCTGTGTACAACCAGGGGGCTCAAGAGCTGGCCCCTAAGCTCAGAGACCCTTGGCCCTTGGCAGCCAGGGTGGCCCATGAGCCCCACACCACTGTGACGGAGAGAACATGCTTCCTTCCCGGGTGGAGGATCTGCAAATCCATCCTCAAAGCCCTCTTAGCGCCCTGACTTCTGCAGGAGTCAGAGCCATCGTGTGCCCTCCATTCAGGGCCCCCCACACAGTGAGTCATGCACCCCATGTACCCAGCATGCCCCAGGGGCTGCAGGAGACTGTAGGGGCACAAGGAGGAGGACAAATGGCCCCTGTCCTCCGGGTTTGGCTCTGCAGAGGAAGTAAACCGTGGGCTGACGGCACATGGCTGGGGGCTTTTGGCCCTAGAAGGGCCGGGCAGGCTCTGCAGCAGAGGGCCTTGGAAGCTGGCCTTGCAGCTGGATGAGGCCACAGTACAGTGTGAATGAGGGACACGAGCCCACCTGGACCCCCACACATGCTCCTCAGCACGGCTGTGTCCAAGCCCCACCTCCGGCCTTCCAGAGGTTGCTGCAGCAGCACTGTGGGAAACCACACCCGGCAGCACACTGTCCTGCTGTGCCCTGAGTGGGTATCCACCCAGCCAGCCTGCAGCCCCAGATCTGGGGCCCCTGAGCCCTGGTTCTGCCTGTCATGTTTTCAGGGTGAGCACATGGCTTGCTGATAAAAGGAGCCAGGCCTGGCTGGTAGCCTCTGCCCTAGGACAGGGACACAGGCTAAGGGTGGACAAGTGTCCCCAACAACCACCCAACTCCACCCCAGCACTCCTGGAGCTCAGGGCCTGCTCAGGGCTAGGTCCCCCCACTAGGTCCCCTCCCCACCGGTGCCACACAGCTGTACCTTGCAGGGCTTGTACACATCATGCTGGTCGGCCGCCCTAGCATCCACGCAAGTAATGGCATGGAGCAGCAGATTCGTGATCCTGACGCCCTCCTCCCCGGGAATGGCGGCCGCGATGTGGAGTGGAGTCAGGGCCTTCATCTGCAGAGGAAGTGCCAGTGGGAGCGAGGCCCAGAGTCCTGGAGCCAGGCCGATGAAGGGGAGGGGTGACGCCAGGGACAGCCTGCCCGCACCTGAGGCTCCCGGGCGCCACTGTGCTCTCACCAGCCCCACAGGCAGGACGAGGAGGATCACAGGGCAGAGGCAGGTGCATACCCATGAGTCAACACTGGCCCAAAAGCTCCAACAGGCCACACAGCCCACATGTGTCCAGGCCACCCGTGAATGCTAGGCCTGATCCTGCCTGATCTTAAACTAATTGTCCAACACCTTCTTCTAAGAAAAGCCCCTTCCTGCCCCTGCCAGGCCCTGGCCCAGACACCTCCACACTGACAGCCAGGTAGCTCCAGACCAGGCTCCTGACTCCAACCTGATCCTCCCAGTCTCACCCACGGTGTCCCTCTGGCCATCAGCTGAGGCCTTGAGGACTCTGAGCACCAGCAGCATGGTTGTGGCCCTCGAAGGGGCACAGCTATCTGAGAGAACGCCTGGCCAGAGCAGGCAGCAAGCCCTGCAGCAGGGTGGACACTCCCCAGACTGCCCCCAGCCCAGTCCCTCCAAGAATGACCTCACTCAAACAGGGGTAACCCTGGAGGAAAGTACCCCAAGGTCCCTAGTTTGGGGTGCAGACTGGCCCAGCGACAGAAAGAGTCAGTGGTGGGGGGGCCAGCAAGAGGACCTGGGAGAACAGCTGTTGTGCCCTGTGCATGGCCACCCATGCCTGGTCCCCTGGAGGGGTTGGAGCACAGTATCTGGGGTGGAAGGGTGGGAAGAAAGGGAGTCTCTGCAGCCCGCAGCAGCCTCTGGTTCACCCCACATGGCCGAGCGCCAAGAGCTGTAGTGCTCATGTGGAGGCGCACAGTGCAAGGACACAGGCAGGCACAAAACCAGCAGCCACCCACAGAAGGGGAGGGCCAGCACCGCCAGGGTCTATCAGCTGCATTGGAGGACGGCAAGCCAAGCAAGCACAGCAGAGGCCCGCGGCTCTAAAAGATGACAGCTCGGGTCACCAGAAAGGTCAAGAGGAACTCACGTCCACAGCAAAACCAACGGGGGTCACACCTGTCAAACAACTACCGAAGCAAGGGCAACTGAGCTCAATGACAGAATGGACGTGACTGTAGGGTGCATCGGGAGACGATGAAGCCGAGGACGCTTCCCGAAACAACAGAAGTGGAAAGACATGGAAAACACTAAAAAAAAAACAAAAATTAGACGTGTAAGAGAGATCCAATAGGAGCCCCAGAAGGACCGCAGAGAGGAGGATGGAAAGAAGTGGTGAAATAATACAAGGAAACTTCCAGGCCCCGAACTCTGACCTAGAGCGGAGGAAGATCGATTAAGAGATGGGGAGAGTGGGTCTCCTACAGTGGCCCAGAATCAGGCTAGAATCACACTTCTCCCCAAGTCCAGGGATGTTGGAAAAACTTCAGAGTGCTCCGGGAAGTGGTTCTGAATCCAGAACTCTGTATCCTCATGGTCCATTACTCAAGCAAGTGGGTGAAATGGCATTCCCAGCAATGTAAGGACTCCTGGATTCCCACTGCAGACCCCCTTGGTGAGGAGGATCAGACGACAATCTACAGAGAGACAAAAGAAATCCAAGAGGATCTTGTGCGGTGCAAAATAGATGGGGAGCAGAAACCTTCCAAGGCTCTGCCAGCCCAGGGCGCATTGGCAGACTGTGACATACACTCGTGGCAGCACCAGCGTGGAGGGAGAGTGGTGGAGGGGATGATGCTGAGGTCCCAGTCTTGCTTTCTCATACACTGGTAAAATCTCATTGAGGATAAGTGTATTGCCAGATTCTAGAAAAAAACATGTTTCTGCCCACCCAAAGTGCAGATGGTCCATCTCTGATCACCATAACAAGCTCTTACGGCACAGGACCATCGTTAGCAACACACAGCCCTTAGACACACACTGTGCCCACACAGCTGATGGCCCCATTCGGTGTAAGTTTACATATGTGGCCACTCTTTGGAAATCCTGGCCATTCCACATAAATGGGAAGGAGCCCTGCTCTGCTGTCACCAAGGTCACCATGACTGACTTCCCAGAGATTCTCAATAAAGCACTGCACAACGAGTGGTCCCCACACCCCCCAAGAGAAAATGGGCAGAGTTTGGGTAGTTCACAGTACAGGGACACTGGGTACTTCAAATGCATGAATACTCTGGTTAAAAGCAGGCGCTGTCCCCCAAGGCCCGTGTGTTAAAGGGTTGGTTTCTAGGGCAGTGCTACTGGAAGATGGGGGAGACTTGGAGAGCTAGGGCTAGTGAGAGGTCCTCGGGTCAGTGGGGCTGCCATTGAAGGGGAGCATGAGAACACCGCCCACCCTGCTCTTTCCTGGTTCATGATGTAAACGGTCTCCTCCACCATGATGTGCCACCATGGCCACAGGCCCAAAGCAAGATATCGCGGAACTATTGAACCATAAGTTAGACGAATCTTTTCCTTCATAAATCAACTGCCTTACGTAGTTCATTCTAGTAACTTGAAGCTAATGTAATGAGCAAATGCTCAACCTCACTGCCCACAGAAGAAATGCAAGATTAAACCACGCTGCGGCTCCACTCCCACCCACAGGGGAGCAGCAGCTCTGGGGGCCAAGGTTGTGGGCACGGCAGGCACTGAACAGGCTGGGGACATGCGATGGACACAGGTAGTCCCGGGAAGGCCTACTTCTCTATGCCGTGGCCAGCGAGACCACTCTGGGGACTTACTCTTCCAGTGATGACTGCAGGAGCGCACGGAGGCTCCAGTCAGTTGACCTGTGGTGCCTTGGCCTCAGCAAAGATACGAGCAAGGTCAGGAATACTACCCAAACCCAAAGAGACACGGGCAGACAGGCAAAGGAATACTACCCACACCCAGAGAGACACACAAGCAGACAGATGAAGGAGTACTACCCACACCCAAAGAGACACACGAGCAGACAGGTGAAGGAGTACTACCCACACCCAGAGAGACACACAAACAGACAGGCAAAGGAATACTACCCACACCCAAAGAGACACACAAACAGACAGACGAAGGAATACTACCCACACCCAAAGATACACACGAGCAGACAGGTGAAGGAATACCACCTACACCCAAAGAGACACACGAGCAGACAGACGAAGGAGTAATACCCACACCCAGAGAGACACACAAGCAGACAGACGAAGGAATACCACCCACACCCAAAGAGACACACGAGCAGACAGACGAAGGAGTACTACCCACACCCAAAGAGACACACGAGCAGACAGACGAAGGAATACCACCCACACCCAAAGAGACACACGAGCAGACAGACGAAGGAGTAATACCCACACCCAGAGAGACACACAAGCAGACAGACGAAGGAGTAATACCCACACCCAAAGAGACACACGAGCAGACAGGAGAAGGAGTACTACCCACACCCAAAGAGACACACGAGCAGACAGACGAAGGAGTACTACC